>RXPK01003122.1:0-103087 GCA_004143645.1 Protaetia brevitarsis | reverse complement strand
TTATCAAATTAATAGTGGACACAAAATTTGGGTAGGTATAGGTACATAGTATTGTGGTAGGTACATGGAATAAATAACCAAACATAGTAGATGTAATTATTATGTATGTACATAAATGTACACACCTGTATGTAAATCCGGTATATATTGAATGTTAACTAATTTGCGTCGTAGTCGTGGCAATTGGATGTATAAATTTATCGTTTGGTAACTGTATGGTTTCAAAATCGTTTGCTAGATATCGACACACTTCAAAGGGGTGGAGACTTATGGCGGGATTCAGAACCTCACGATTCGTGTCGAATCGTCAAAATTTTTGTCGACATGTCGAATGGGTAGCAATCACGGTATTCAGACATTAGTCGAATCGAATAAACAATCACGTGGTATCGACAGATATGTCGAACCGTGTTCGACAGCTAAAGTGTTGACGATTGTATAGTTATCCCTTTCTAATAACTATACCGTTAAATCGGTTGCGTCGAGAATTCTAGATAACTCTCGGCAATTTTGATATGCGCGTAGTATATTTCGACGTACATATGTGGGTGTAAATATAACAAATAAAAACTTTCCCTCGGCACATTTCGCATTAACATTAAGTATCCGAAGATTTGCATCACGTATTAGCTCCACCTTCTTAGAATAAAACCTTTTCTATTGATGTAATTATGACCATGGTTTTTTGAGTATTGCAACGTGCGTGCAATAAGTAGCAGCCACAACACCTCCTATTCACCATCATTTAAAAAAAAGGAATCTTCTTTTGCTGACAGGCATTCATTGTGCTAGGGAAACATACTTTTCACCAAATTTCACTATAGTAATTTGACGGTTTCAAACGCCGCCAATTGACGCTTGTCATTTAGTAAACAGCATCAACAACCTCAAAATTACAAAACCTGTTTAAGATATCGATGTTGCCAGTTCTCAAAAGATATTCGCATTCGACATAGCTTCTGAATCAGTCGATTCATATTTTGTCGATGTCGAATGAATCGATTCGATACGAATCGATTCGCGAATCGACTAAAGTTCTGAATCCAGGGTTTAATGTAGTTTATATTAAATAAGTGAGTGTCCATGAGACGAGGTGGTTATTAATAAAAATCTTCGTTGAAAAACTGTTTTATTTTTCGTCAAATCAAATCAATTAAATTATATTTCCGTAATACATCCGAAATTGAAGGAACATTTCGTAGTAAATCGATGTATCTACCATCGGCCTAAAAATATATCGATGAAACGTCAAGATTTGTCAACATTAGAAGAAACTTGCTGTATTAACATACCTTGGCACCTTTTCTTTTGTGGAATTATGCATGTCTCTGCTGTCTTGAGTATAATGATACAATTTGGATGCTTTGAAGGAGATTTTTCTCTGAATTTCCTGATGCCGGCGTTGTGCTCTTGACGTGCATCCTTTTCTGCGACATCTTTGGTTTGTCACTGCGAGGAACTTCATTGTAAAATAATTTTGGGGTGTATGCAAGCTGATGTTCGAGGTATTTTGTCTAATTAACGTCTAAATTTCTATGCAAATAAGTATTTAACATTTCGAAAACGTCCAGGTTATTCTTCATATTTGTAAATGTTGGTTATTTTATTTTATGATAGCGGCAGATTTAAAAGTTATTTTGAGAATTTAACGGTCCATAATATACTGGATGGTAGTTGATATTTTATTTTAATAGCCCAAATAAGTATACTCACCTTAGGTAAACGTTTTTATACTCTTTATATGTTTTTGATATAAAATTGGATAATAAATTGTGCATGCTATTAATACAAAAGCATTCGATACATAAAATGATTAAAATTAGACTATGAATTTAATATTTAATCAAGAAAAAGTCTAATAATATACAAGTTATTAATTTAGAAGGCGTAATACGTACAGCCAGCTCGGCAACCTACTATTGATATAGAAATATAAATATATTGGTTAAAAAGAGGGGAGATTACTAATGCACATGTTCTTCAGTGGTGAGCTCGAGACATATCGGGCAATTAATAAGCTGATAGCCATCTAGCGAATAAGGATTGTATTTTTTAATATCATGGAAGAGTAGGTATCTGTAAAGAGAAAGCACCTTTAAGTATAAAGTTTTTTATTTGTTATAAAAAAATATCCGGGCAATCCATTATAAAAATCACAATAGTATATATACTAGATGAGTTCATTAACATATTATAGCTTCTCAAAATTGGGAGGAGTGCCACTAAAAAGAACTCTTTTGATTGGCTCTCGCATAATCATGTTTACACATATAAGGAAGATATTCCGGAAATCGACATCGTGTCATTATTAATTTAAACTATCACTTATTTCTTATTTTTGTCGGTTTATAAACAAAAATGGAAGCTATTGTTAGAGCTAATGGGCTATAATGAATGCAAAAGAACAGGTTCAAGCCTTTTTTTAACACTTCAACAGCCATGAAGAAAATATCGCTGTGTGGGCGACCTATCTCTGGGCACAATATAAACCTAATTAGTAGTTTCGCTTACATTAGTGTCGGCGCCTCTGATCTTCTGTCTATCAATTTAAGAAATTAAGCGATGGCGCTTTGGCGGCTTTGCTTGCAACTAATAATTGCAAAGTGAGTACCAAAATAACCTATATACTAGAACGGATTGACAATTGACAAAAAATCGTGTCCATAGTCCATAAAAAGAAATTATTTCAATGAACAAATAGAACTAGCAAAATTTACACGCTCAATATTAATCGAATTGATAGAAGAATACTAAAAAAGACATAATTTGGATAATATTGACATATGTATTAAAAATCGCGTAAATAGGGCTTAAGATATTCATCGAAACTGATAGGAAGTAAATTCAGTTACAGAGAAATATAACATATTCCTAAAAGGATCTGTTTTAAAAATCGTTTGTTGCTTTGCTTTATAACCTCGTCAGAGTTCATGAATTCAAAATTACTTTCCTGAAAAAAAAAACACAAATGTGCTGAGGGATGAGGTTATCAGAAGCTTTAGTTTTTTATTGAACCTGACTAAATTATAAGTTAGTTTATGTTATCAAAAAAAAAGTAAAGATTAAAATAACTAAATACACCAAAGAATACTGATAAGTAAACCTGGAAATAAACAAGTATATTGTGAAAGTACGGTTTCAATAACGGAATATTCGCTTAACAGCACAACATCATTGTCACCAATGTCTGCTAAGAACAGGATGGAACGGCTTTGTAGATTTGATTTTTGTTCGTAAACAAATTTAAATAGTTTTGGTTACAATTTCACCGACCTATGCGACACTGGGGACATACGTTTGAAACCCATGCTTCCGATGATGTGAAACTACTGCTTCGATATACACAGTGTATCAGCCAAATGAAATAAATTCGATAACAAATAAATGCGTGCGTGTTTGAAGAAACGCTCGCACACGTAGATTGGTTAGTTTTTTAGGTGCACCACCGCTAGGCTCACGAGTAACTGTCCTAGTTGCCCGAAATTGTAAATACAAGCACGGACATGACTTAAAAACTGTGCGTAAGTAACTGCCAGATTAGGAAACTGCTGCCAGGAATCCTGCATGCACTGATTAATGGAATAAGTCCATTCTTCATTATCTAATTTTCGGCCAGTTTTGCTTTCAATAAATGTTTTGTGTTGTAATTCTAACTTGTTGTAAAAAATAATACCATCAAATGCAACCGTTTGTAATTTTGGACTGTTACTGACAGCTGCAAGAATTTGAAGTAAAATTTAAAACTAGCCCAGTGTCGTCCTTACTGTCCTTACTAAAAAATTGCTTCAAAACAGCCTACCCTAATCAGGAAAGTATTTGTGATTTGTACCAGCTTATTATCACACTTCAACTCATTTTGGATATAACTATGAATTTACGTATATTTAGTATTTAATTTTTTTTATTATTTGTAATTGTATCTTATAAATGCAGAAAATTTCAACATTTCCATGTTTGCTACATATATGAAATGTGACATATGAAATGTCAAACCACGAGTTGCAGTAGCAAGATAGCAACCTCACCACGAACGGTGTCAGAAACTGGAAAAACAGTTTTATAAAGTATAAATTTGTTTTGTTTTTCGGAAAAACAGTTACACAAAACGCTCATTGTCTATGCGAAATAGAAAAACACAAATAGCTTACATATAGCTAAGCAGAATAGCACATATATATGGCATTTTCTGCTAATATAGTTCCATTGGCAGTCACTGATATCCATCGTAAATTGATATCTACCGTAAATTGACAGCCGACCCGTGCCGCCCATCATCCTGAATTACATCTCTAATGCCCGGTAACGTAAACAATAGTTACCAATTTGTCAAAGTTAATCAATGGATAACAGCAAAAATCAGTAACATAAAGGTTTGTTAGGAGATAATCATTTGTTAAATCAGTTGTTAACTTAACCACCGCTATTACACATTTGTTAAGATTTACCAAAGCACGAAATGTGACGAATGTCCAACGAAAGCTGCCGTGCATGATTACATTAATAGATGGCGGAATATTTGATGCTTAAGCGGGACATTTATTTGACATTTTGACAGAATTTTTTTGGTTCAATTTGATCACTGTTCAATTAATTTGGAATAAGTTAGTAGCAGTAAGTTTAGAATACGTTTAGTGATTATTACATTACTTTTTTATAATTATGGAGGCTAGGTAGATATCATTTCAACATTTGATTTCTGATAATATTATCACTAAATTTGAGACTATGCATCGTAATAAGTAGGAAAATGCAGGATGCTGTGAGAAGAGCCAGAAATTTTACACAACAAAAGAAACACACATTGTTAGCAAACGAAGTATGGGCAAAAATTACATCTGAATTTAATTCTTAGAGTACTACTAGGTTAAGGATGAAAGAGCAGTTATTTACATTATACAACTTTATGAAGAAAGAACAACCGACAAGACCGAATAATTGTTTTATTTTTTTTTAATATTTACATGATTCTTCTCTGAACAGTCGTGGTCTATGTCGTCTAGCACATATGTTGTCTAGTATTTATTAAGTAGTTCTTCATTGGAGGGCGATAATTCGTCATTCCATATATCCATTATGGCTATAATTGTTATAATTTATAATAAACTTGACATAAGCCAGAAGCAAAACCTCAATTGCTGAATTTCTAAGTGAAAACGTCAAAGTTTCAAGTTAGCTCTATCGGAACCAAAATGAACTATCAATATTAGTAAACTTACAGTTTACTTACTAGTTTACAACAGCCATCAGTTGTCAACTAATTACTCGACATTTAACAAATGGATAAGTTTGTTACTCGACTTTTACTTAACAATTTGTTAGTGCTAACAAATGATCACTAATCACTTGGTTACACAAGCTTTATGTTAACGGGCATAACACTAGTCCTAGGACATGTTAGGTGTTCATTACATGCATTGAAAATGACTAACAGAAACGAATGTGGCTCATGCGTGGAGATTCTACCGATCCAATGGTTATCTATAAATTAATATTATTATCATCTACTATATTTGTCGCGAAGTAGCAATATATCGTTCTTTATCTTGTAATTTCTGGTCAGTATCTTTCATGTAAGTATTTTATCAACATCTTTGGAATCGACAAAAGGAGAAGCGTTTGAACGGCAGAGGACGAGGATTTTGTTCACGTTTTAATAAATATTAGCACCTGCCATTTCCAAAAAAAAATCTTTTTTGCGGACGTTATTTTTTCAAATGTGTATTTACCATGTATTTTTAACTCAAGGCTACAAATTTTGTGAATATATTTGTGTTTGATCTTTTAACTTTACACTTGACAGCCAAAAAGGTTTTGTATATATGTATATGTTGCTGTAAATTTCTATGACTTAATCTATGCCCATGATCATTTAATTATAATTTAATCTAATCAAACATTCATTGTCAACAATTCAAATTTCAAATAATATGTAGCTGAAATTGCATGTGCAACTAGCTTCACCGAAGGATAGCTACTGCACGAATGCAAATATACTCATACAAGAGTATAGTAATGTATATTAAACCATAAACTTAACATCGTTTAATCTTACAAAATAATAAGTGGAAATACCCACCATCACAAACATATTTTATGCCATTTGAAATGCAAATCTTTTCCAATTTTCGAACCGAAAGTTTGGAAGATTTATCATAGCGTGATAAAAATTCGGTTGTTGTCATGTCTGATTTTACACGATTGCTTTTCATGTGATTTTATATTTCGGTTTTTACAGAAAGCGGATCTGGCAGTTGGATCGATGACCATAAATTATGCCCGGGAGAGCGTAATTGATTTCACGAAGCCGTTTATGAATCTCGGAATCAGCATCCTGTTTAAGGTTTGTATTGCGTCAAAAAGCAAACGGTAGGCGTCCTTATTACAAATTTGTAAATTTTCTTGTAGCAGCGGTCACACCGAGTTTACCGATTTCTACGGAATATAAATTTTATTTTAGTGCCAATAAAGTTCTAATTAAACGTTAAAAATAAAGCCGTAGAAAATTATGCCCGCAGTTAGACAAATTCTCACATGTAGCTAACACATTGAATATTTCTAAATTACAAAAAAATAAGACTTACTTCGCCAGCTTTTATGAACGTGTCCTCTACTAACGATTCTCTTTTGTTTCATATTTAAAATAGCCAACCATATAAAAATCAATAAAAAAGGAAAGAATGCCCTGTGTTGCATGTGTAATTCTTATAATGATGATACCAGATAATTTTATTATCCATCGCCACAAAAAGCTTCTAATTGTACTACTTAGAGCATATATTAGGATTTAAACACATTTAACTGTTTATTTGATGAAACAGTTGTAAAATGTAAACCCCCATACTAATGTTTCAATAATGACATAATAATTTGGAATGAAAGCGAACCAGAGCTGAAACAAATCCTCTGATACCTATTAATTTTTTAAATCTGTTATTAGTACACAAATGTCCCAGAGTAAAGCAGACAAACATACGGTAAATATGTCTGACATAATTCTGGTCAAACACCTTAATGAACCTCGGTTCGCAAATGATCCATTTTAGAGATACAAGGTCGCTTTGATAGGAGATTGTTGCTATCTCTGGAAACATAGAAGATAGGGTATGTTAAATAAGATCGACAGATTGATAAGAAGACAAATTGATTGATCTATATAGCATCTGTGCTGAGTACAGATCATCTGGGAACATAGAAGATAGGGTATGTTAAATAAGATTGACAGATTGATAAGAAGACAGATTGATTGATCTACATAGCATCTGCAGCACTGAGTACAGATCAGGCCTCCTCATTATCTCCTTAACATCGCCTAAGGCCTGTTGTATTATTTCTGTATTATTTCTCTAATATACTGTGCATACTTTGAATATAAACATTGCAAATTCGCTGCTCTGCGAAAAGTCGATTTTATTGCAGTTTACAAAGTGCGTTTAATTAGTAATTGTATATAAATTTGTAGTATTAGATTTTCTCTATCTCATGGTGTAGTTATTATTGAATTTTGATTGGCGGTTTGCTTATATTTTTGTAGGTAAGATTTACTCTTTGTTTCCTAAAAATATTTCTTTCTATCTGCGTTCCTCCGATCGTGATTTTCTTATTCCTATTATTTGTACTAGTAATACTTTTTCCCTGTGTTGTCTGTTCGAGATCCGTCCGTTGGCTTCTTGTTTGTTGTATATAAGTCGCTGCGACAGCCACCGCTGCGTGAAGGGTATCCCTGTCTTTTTCCTTTCGTGTAATATATAGATAATAGATAATGTTTAATTGTGCCTGCTGTAATGAATCTGCTGAACCTCATAAGGTCGTTAATTGTTGTATATGCACAAAAGTTTATAAAATCGAGTGCGTGGATATTTCTAATGCTGAGGCACGCAAAATACATTTGAAAACAGGTCTTTCTTGGTCCTGTAAAAACTGTACGAAAATCGGAAGCGACTTGAATAGTCTTAAAGCCCTTGTCGTCTCTCTCCAGGAAGACATTAAGATATTAAAAGATCGCTCTGAACGTCAAAACACTTCGTTAATGGATATGGAGCGAATTGTCCAGGAGGTGGCCGAGAGAGAAAAACGCAAAACTAATATAGTCGTTTTTGGTGCGAAAGAGGCTGTTTGTCGAACGAATGCTGAACAACTTGGGCAGGACGTGAAGTTTGTTAATGATTTGTTGTCTGAAATGCACATGAACGAAACGGTTACTAAGGTCATAAGACTGGGAAAATTCGATATTACAAATCAGGTCCGATGTCGCCCATTAAAGTTTTCTGTATCATCTGAGTCTGCTGTATTTGCTGCTTTAAAAGCATTCAAGATAATTAAAACTATTGACAAATACAATGGTGTCTCTATAAATCGCGACCCGAACGCCAATGCAGATACAGATTTATAAAGACGTGAAGTCGGATTTGGATAATCGCTTGAAGAATGGGGAGACTGATTTACGGATAAAGTACAGGAATGGTGTACCACAGATTGTACCGTCGGAAAATTAGCTACGCCCAGCGGATATGCACAACGTTTTCATGCCTATTATCAAAATTGTCGCGGACTTTGCTCTAAAACTCATGCATTCTATACTTCTGTTTGTGATTTTTACCATGATATAATCATAGTTACTGAAACCTGGCTAAATGATTTCGAACAAGCTGTTCCCATGATTGATATACTGATCTGTAATTGTAAATTTGGATTAACTAATGTTATCGTTGTGGCAGTATACATACCCCCTGATATTGTACTTGGAGATTTTGAGTTGTTTTTAGAGACTCTAGAATTAATGTTTATTGATAAGCCTATTCTTATGTTTGGTGACTTTAATCTACCAGATTTTGTTAATGTAAACGCGGTTAGTACTAAAACTAGATTATTTCACAATCTCTGTTGCTCACTTAATCTTAATCAGTACACAATATAATGAATTGTGATGATCGAGTTCTCGACCTCATACTTGGTGATAGTAACTTTACTTGTAGTGTCGAGAAGGATTTGCATCCCTTTGTGCCTACAGATCCTTATCATCCTGCTCTTGCGATTTCATTTAATGTTTCCACCAGTCGTCCTCCTCCTGTATTTGAGACTTCTAAAAATCTACGATATAACTTTAGGAAAGCCAATTTCCATCAACTGTACTCTGATATACTAGCCACTGATTGGACCTCACTTAACCAATTTTACAGACCCAAATTTAGCGCTTGAACATTTTTATGTTATTCTTCGTGAGATGATTTCGAAATCAGTACCGTTGACAGTAAAACAGGAATTTAGTTATCCTCCATGGTTTAATTCCTCTATTATCACTATATTAAAAACAAAAGAATACTTTAGACGTCGTTGGAAGTCAACAAATACTCATTTCTACTATGACGAATTTAAAAGGTTAAGAGCTCTTTATAAATCTAAAGTTTCTACTGTTTATGAAACCTACTTAAAGAATATACAAGAAAGGATCACTGTTAATCCCAAAAAATTATATTCATTTATACGCAGTAGGAAAGGATCGACAAGTGTACCCGGAGCGATGTACGTAAACGATGTAATAATTGATGACCCCCGAAAAATTATAGATGCTTTTGCGCACAAGTTTTCGGCGTTGGGATTTCGTGACTGCAACTCGGGAGACTTTGAGATGGTTCCTGACTGCGTTTCCAACCTCTTTTCCATCTCACTAGTTACTGAGGATGATTTATTAAAAATAATGTCCAGATTTTGTGACAAACACACTGCCGGAGACGATGGGTTACCAAGTTTTCTTATACGTGATACTAGATTTGTGCTTGCGGCACTATTGTCAATAATTATCAATCTTGCAATAAAAACTGGAATTTTTCCGGATCTTTGGAAACGTGCTAGACTGATTCCTGTTCATAAGAAAGGCAATTCAACACATATACAAAATTACAGACCGATTTCCATTTTATCGAATTTTGCAAAAGTTTTTGAACAGGTCATTTATTCTAATATATATCATAATATCAAATCGTTTATATCTCCATACCAACATGGTTTTCTACCAGGTAGATCTACAACCACCAACCTGACAACTTTGACGCAATATATTGTTGAAAAAATTGATAATCATGGACAAGTGGATGTGATTTACATGGACTTTTCCAGTGCTTTCGATACTATTGACCATCGAATTTTACTTCGAAAACTTAATAAACTTGGAATGGTTCCATCATTAATGAAATTAAACTATCAAAACCGGACACAGTCAAAGATCTTGGCATAACGTTTGATAGCTGCTTAACATTTGTTCCGCATGTAAATAGTATTGTTCAGAAGTCATCTGCACGACTTGGATTCATTATACGAAATACGAAACATTTTACTAATTTACAATTATTCAAGTCAGTATACTTCTCTTTCGTCGTCAGCTGCCTGGAATACTGCTCACCTGTATGGTCTCCTTATTACGTGTGTCATCAACTTTCACTTGAGCGAGTACAGCGAAGATTTTTGAAATATGTCATTTATAAATTAGACGGACAGTATCCTCCTAGAGGATATGACTACCAGCTATTGTTACAACGCCTAAATTTTTGTTCTCTGAAAGAGCGTCGGGGATAGACAAGGAGCGCAATTTATTTGGAAACTAGTGAATGGCGATATAGATTGCTTAGATTTGCTGTCGAAGTTGGATTTTTACGTACCTCAGTTCCGCTCCCGTAATTCTGTCACCTTTAAACTACCCACTCCCAAAACCAACCTGCTATATAATGCACCTCTCTTCAACATGTGTAAATTGGCAAACATTTACTATAATGATATATTCTGTGACTGCAAACTTCTGCGACACTAATCTAATTTTCTTTCTTTATTGAATCTTTTCTCTTCTGTTTTAATTTAAGCACTCTTGTAAAATTTTCTCTTAGAATCTAGGCATTAATTTTTACAGTATGTACGTAAGAAATTGTATTTTTTTTGTAATTTTTGTCCTGTAAATGGTTTATCCGTTGGGCATTAAATATTATTATTATTATTATTATTATTATTATTATTATTTCGTGTTTAGTGTATTTCTTTACGTAAACAGGTTAGTTCATTTAACCAGATTTCGCAGCCTGTTTTTTTTATCACCAGATTTACTAACGTGTTTATTTTTTCAAGCAAGCGATTGCACTCTCTACCGTTGAATGCTACGCATTCAAAGGCAACTTGGTAAGCTGTCTCTTTTCTTCTCGGTTGCATAGTTTACATATAGGTTCGTCTTTAAAGACAGTCATTCTATGTTGGTGCTTTCTTAATACACTTGTAACTGTATTCAGTTGTGAACCAGCACATCCTCTGCTAAATGCCGAGATGGTTGCCTCGTTATCCATTTGCTGTGTATCTGCCCTTCAATGCTGTTTGAATGAGCCTGCTATTCTTTTTGATCCAATCAGCCACTGCACTACGTGCCACAACCTTAGTTTTCGAGAGACAGTGAATATTATTTCAGAGCCCTTTTTTGATAAACTATTTGCAGATATACGGCAGTGTATTGCCTTAGTGCCATATATATGACTCTGATTATCCTCGGGTAGTAAACAGATATCAAGAAAGAGAACGTGGTTGAAGACGAACATTGTATAAAGCGAAAGATAAATTAAATATGTGTCAAATCAAAAGTTATGCTTTTGGCTAAAACCAAGTAAATTTGGATGTGACACAAGGCCAGAGGAAAATCACTATTATGGTGATTTGGTCTTTTTGGGCAATATGAAAATGTATTTTTGTATAATCCCAATAAAGAGTTATTATTATTCTAATATTATATCTATTTCTATATGGTTTTGGGTTTCTTCGTATATACCAGCTCCAGAGCCTGTGATTCTTTTTGACCCAACCTGCCTCAAGAATAACGTTTGTGCTTTTGGCATGTTATTCTCACATGCCCAGGAGTAATCAACGTACCCCAGTTTCAACCATATCTCAATCTCAATTCCAATTATTGCGTCCCCCTAAATGTAAATATCCAAGTGAGGGATAGCTTCAGCATGGTTTCCGTAGCAGCTGTTGGTGAGCTTTTTGCAGCTCCAGTGATGCACAAGCAAGCCAACCTTTGTATCTTTGCGAGTTTAATAATCGCCTGTCTTTAAAGTCTTAGTCCATCAAATTAGGCAGTCATGGCTCTTACCACTGTAGTAAATAATTAGCATATTATGCATGGTTTCAATCCTTTGTTTTCCCACTTCTTCGAGTTATCATAATTACCCGTTTACACTTATTTATCATTTGTACTAAAAGTTGATTTCAGCTTAGCTTCGAGTCAAGAGGGGACAAACATAGTTTCAATCGCCTGTGTAGCTATTGTAATGCGAAGCTAGAAATTGAATGAAACAAATGCTCAAGGTTGCATTCATGACGCCAGCAGATACATTTCGTGAAAGGCAGGAGCAAGCGGCTTTGTTGACGGCATAACTTTTATAATACGTTACATTTTTTGAATAACTTATCCCTAATAACTTAAGATACCTATAAATGGTAAATTTATGGTCCAGTTACAAACAAACTAGGACAGCCAGTGTAACTTTATTACTTGAACTCTGCCATATTTAAATTCCGAGAAGGTTTGATTGCCATGATGTTTTTCGTCAACAATCCCTATTAAAAAACTTATACAACAACATTCTTGGAATTAATCTCTTTTGCCTTACTTCACTTGTGGTAGTATCTTATGCAATACATACATATATGACTTTGCTTGATATTTATACTAATTTAGAATACACTGATCTTCAATTAAGTTTTGGGAAAATCCAAGAGTATCTTAAATTATACAAAGTATTTCCGCCTAGAAAGCATTGACGTCATTACATCGTGAGATGTCGTAGAATAACAAACAAATTAACCGATTAATGAATTTAAATTTACGGCATCCTCAAGGTTTTTAAATTTGTAATAAGGCTACCTACACGTAGATCCGTTTGCTGCCAGTGCGCACAATATTGACACTGACACAATATTTATACAAATACAGCAATGTTTACAACATCTTGCACAAATGTACACAGCTCTTCCTACACTTGCAAATAAATAAAATGTACGTACAGCCAAGATCATAATTTCCAATATATTTTATTAAGGTACCAACAGACAAAGAGTCGGCATTTTTTACATTTTTGAATCCGTTAGGATTTGATATTTGGATATTTGTTTTCGGCGCCTTTTTCATGGCGTCATTCACACTTTTCACGTTAGCGAGATTCAGTCCCTATGAATGGATTAATCCGACGCCGTGGAAAGAAACAAAATTTCTAACCAACAATTTAAGTATATCAAACAGTTTCTGGTTTGTGACAGGCACTTTGCTTCGTCAAGCTTCAGGCGTCACTCCTCAGGTAAAAATTATTAAACCAACTTAATCCATCATTAAACTCCTTGTAAAAGGAAATTACTTTTACACAACGAAATCAGATACAAAAACTTCTAGATCTTAAAGCTGCGTATAATAATTAATCTTTGCTGTAACTACGCTGTTAATGTTACTTTTTATATCACGGCGGATAATTAATCTCTGCATATGAAGCATTGTTCTGAATGTTAGAGAAATGATGATTAATTACTTTAAATTTATTTTAAGATTATGCATTAGGACATTGGTAGATATTTAATTGAATGTTTTGTTATTCTTAATTTCTTAATTGATAACATTAATTTGAATTTTGTTCTGCTAACAACGGTAATTTATATTTACGAGATGACCATCTACATACCAACTTTTTTGGCGTTACTATTTATAATTATCACATTATTTTTTTTATATAACAAACGATTTGTTATTGAAATACAATTCCACATTAAATTTAATTCCAAAAATATGAAGGGAAGTAGTCTGTAGGCGTACATAGAAATGGCGATAACTTCCTAAAATGAACATTTAAAAAAAATCCAACAAATACGTAACCTTTATTTTTTATGTAATTTAAAGATTAAAAAAAGAAAAATTGAATTTATAATATAAAAAGCAGAGATGAGAAAAAATGGTATTTTTAACCCCATAATCAGCCTGTGGGTGCGACACTCTTCTTTTTTCAACCTAAAATATACGGCTGCTAATAAGAACTATATGACATTTACCCGATCTCGATATCTCTACTCGTTTCTGAAATATTGCAAAAAAAAGTGTTTTTGGGGAAAAGTTTGAGCCTTCATTACACCGCTAGAACCAAATATGGGACGCTAAAAAAATACGTGTCAAATATTTTTCGATGTTCCACGTTCCTACCTTACTTTATCAAAATCGGAGAGATCAACTGCGGTGCCTTTCCTTGTCAGCAATATTCCTTGTACAGATGTTCTAAACATATTTGTGAATATTTTTTTGATTCAACTAAAGATATGACTTAGGTGGACATTTTCTGATTCTTAAAATATTTCAGAACTATTTCGAATATTCTGAAATCCATCTGGGAATATTATTTTGCTATCTGAATTAATAAATGGACTTAGCGGTTTTAATATGGAAAAATGTTGGGTTCCAACTTAAAAGCGAAATGTTTATCCTTTTTAAGTGTAAATTAACGACTATAGAAAAAAAAACTTAAACCGTAGTAACTTGGTGTTACAATTAAATTAGGAAAGGAGATAAATTGTATATTACCAGTATACAACAAATAAAATAAGTGTAGAGTCACACTGTTAGGTCAACCTTTTTATTTTTATAGATTAAACACAATGATGATTTTTTCCATCGTAAAAAAATTATTTCATTATGCTGTGTATTCTTATATGATTAAGCACATCTTTTTAAAATAGAATCACTAACTTCCAATTCCATGCAGTAAACCCTGGTTTTTTAAGACGTTAGGAAAGAAATTCATAAAAGTCATATCTCATCTACAATGTAATCATGGAATTTGTAAATTATATCTCTACACGATTAATCAATCAAAGTCGAATCTCTGGAAATGTAGCGAAGAAGGTTCGCTTGAACATCTTTTATTTATATGCCCTTACTTACTGCAAGGTCGCCAAATTCTTTTTCGAAATCTGAGCACTTTTTGTTGGAAATCCTTTTAATTACTCGACATTGATTTACTTTTCTTCTTTCTGTTTCTTTGTTCTCTTTATTGTTATTTGTAATCGTTACTCCCAAGTATTCAAAGTGACTTGGTTTCTGAAAATTACACCTTTTCGAATCCGCTTCGAATTTACTATATTTTTGTTCATTTATTGTTCCTTGTTTTATTATTAGGCACTTTGTTTTATCTTTATTAAATTTTAGCCCATATAACTTTGCCCGCTTTTTTACTTTGCTGAATATCTCTTCCAGTCCGTTTTTTGATCTGATTATTAGTGCTACGTCACACAGCGATCAATTTTCCCAAATTCGCGATCGAAACGTATGACTTCTAAAATAGTTGTCCAATTTTAATAAAATTGTGAGAGCATTACGCTGAGCCAATGGACTATGCATTTGTTAATTTTCACATGTCTAGCTAGTATAGAGTGGTCACAACAACAGAACCGGAAAATACAAGGGATAGGTAACAACAACTGTCATACTTTGCAGTTTTGCCTGTGTTAATTATTGTTTAATTATCAAATGAATTTATATACATGCTGAGTTTTTTATCTTGAGACAACGGAATATCTCTAAAACACTGCATCAAATCAAAAAAAGATCTTAATAAGATTTGTTATAATGTAGGGGGCTCACTGAATGGTGACGAACTCGACCCACCACCTCATCCCCTCCTCCCAGAGTGGAAGGGGGGACAACTTTGAAATCTTAAATGGGAACCCCCGTTTTGTATTGCAGATTCGGATTCTACGCCATGAAGTATGTAGTTTTTGTTTGAAATTTTTTTTTCGATTCGTAACAAATTGCGCTTGTCCAGCACATTATTCAAGAATAGCACGCGAAGTATTAGATCGAGCCTACAATCGTCGATGGATCAGAAGAGGTGGTCCAGTGTGTTGGCCTACAAGATCGCCAAATTTTACTTTCCCTGACTTCTTTTTGTAAAGCCACTTAAAGACTGAAGTTTATACAGAAGTGCCAACCACAAGGGCAAACATGTTTGAGCGAATCACCAACGCTTGTTCAAGGATTACGCCGGAAACACTTCTCAGTTGTGTGCAATCATTCCAATTGCGAATAAATAAATGTATCGAAGTGGAAGGCACATTTTCGAACACATTTTCTGAAATGGGTATGATAAAGTAAAGTTCTTCGTTGTTGAATGGCTTTTTGAAATGTTATTTAATGTTAAAATAAAAAAAAAATACAAAATCATGTTTGCTTGCCTCTCTTTTTTGTGTATTTTTTCTAGACGTTCACAATCATGTTTTTTGCGATTACAGCGCAATCTGTTACGAATCGAAAAAAGTTTCAAACAAAAACCACATACTTGATGGCGTAGAATCCGAATCTGCAATACAAAATCGGGGTTCCCATTTAAGATTTCAAAGTTGTCCCCTCTCCCACTCTGGGGAGTGAGGTGGCGGATCGAATTCGGCACCATTCAGTGAACCCCCTACTTTATAACAAATCTTTTTTTTTGACTTGATGCAGTGTTTTAGAGATATTCCGTTGTCTCAAGATAAAAAAACTCACCTGTATATTCCTGAAGTTGAACTGCTAAAAACGAAAAAAAATGTAAATATGTAGTTCAATTAAATAATAGCTGAATTTTTTTTTAATGTGTTTACAAAAATTCGCATACAGCCTCAGAATTAAATTCTAAGCAATTTTTCCAAATAGCTTTTTTGGATATCATGTCATTTAACCTCATTTTTTTGCAGATTCATGACATTTTTTAAATTTATCGCCGTACTAGTGGGCACGTGACGTATGTTAAACAAAATTTTGGGGTTTCCAGACACGCACAACCTATCTCCCCAAAAAATATGGGTATTGCCGGTTACTGTATAGCTTATTAGCATGCCTCAATTCACATAATTTTCATATAAAGCATTGATGAAAGATGAATATAACATGTAAATTTCAGCGTCATATGTAAAAGTCAAAATGTTTTGATAGCGATTCTGGAAAATATACCACTGTGCGTCGCGTCGTCTGTATAGGTTATTGCTGTCTATCTAAGTTGGTATATGATTCCCTGTGCTTGTAATCTGTTGTCTCCGAAAACTACTTCTGGTACTAGGTTAAATCACTGTTACCCTTTAATCAGATATTGCACCTGGATGTGCATTCTTGAAAATCTTGGCTTGAAGCTGCATCCGATTGAAACGCAAATATTTTCTTTTTTCGTGTCTTCACTGAGATCCATAACTTTTATGATCAATTTAATATATAATATTTAAAACTTTAATAACCTAATGGTTCGGTATTTTATTGGAACTTTGTAAAAAAAAACTTGTTTTTTGGGTGATAAATTGAATATAAATTCATGGCAAAAAAAAATATTTCTTTTATAAACAACTGTAATTCAAATGCATGGGATTACAAATATTACACAAACACTTTATTTTTCTTTCTTGCTAAGTCAACATGTTTGCCGGCACCAGTTGCCATAACCCGTTTTATTGGTACTTACTAGTGGTGTTGCTATCTGATAAAATCGAGATCCGGATACTATTTGAAACTATTCTCCCGTTCTAGGATCCGGATGCACTATCCGTTTTTTGGATCCGGATCCGTTGTCCAGTTCTCAGATTCGAATTCACTATCCAGTTTTCGGATTCAGATCTAGTATCCGGTTCCCAGATCCGGATCCACTATCTGATTCTCAGATCTGGATCCACTATCCTATTCTCGGATTCAGATTTGGGAAAGATGTAAATGATCGACCAACTCAACATTAGCGTACCTACCACGGTACAAATAATACAATATGCTTCCGCGCATATGGAAGTTACGTCAGATAGGAGCATAAATGGCGCCTCATGTATAATTATTATTATATTAAAATCGATTTCGACCGTGAGGGTTTTGTTAACGCGAAAGGTAAGTTTAGAAAATCCGGACGTAGTTACGGAACATATTTTAAAAGCGTTAAGGAGTTTTCACGATTGAATTTTCTAGAAAAACCACGAAAACACTTTGTAAACACACACGAAATTCGCTACAATTGTAGAAATAAACACGAGCGCTAGTAAATGGCGACAAGATAGATAAAGTAAATTTCAACTCGAAACGGGCTTTTTTAAAGCAAAGCTGCATTTGAATTACATTAATTGGTAGTTGTGAATAATTTGAATTTTAACATTTTGCTATTTACCATACATGTATTTTATTTTTTTCCGATATGCTCCTTAATGACGTCATCTGACCGGCCTTGACGAATTTGAGATTCAAAACGAGCATACCGTATTATTTGTACCGTGGTACTTACTGCATATACAGGTGTCCCACCGAACTGGGTCATTAGATCTTTTTTAACTTCTAGGCAGATTTGATTTGAAACTTGCAGTGTAGTCATGGCCCACTATGGTCTATTTAAGGAAAATATTTTCAACTTTATAGCACCTTGTGTATACAGGGTGTTGATATCAACTTTCTTATTTTAAATGAAACGGTACAATTTTTATCGGTACAATGAATGTATCGAGTAATTTGCAATTAGCTTACTTGAGGGTTCCCTATCCCTGAACTCAACCGTTTTTGAGATATTTGCAATTTTGTTGGGTTTTTTACGTTTGCACTGTTTCAAGTGAAATTAAATAGCTGATGAGGTATCAAATATTTAGTAGTTCTACTAATGTCGATGTAAGTACAAAGACGTAGGTAGAAAGTGTTGTGGCTATAATGACCAAATCACATACAGGGTGTTCGAAAACGCATCTCCAATGTGGATACCTCTAAACCAACAAAACTTTTTTATTTCAAATGGAACATGGTATTTTTTTACTACAGTACTGAATGCAGCGTAAAATTCTACATCGATTGACATTAGGGTTTGGTATACCTATTTTTGATAGTTTTTGAGATATTAGCATTTATTACCTAAAATATGACTAATTTCCAAGTTTCCAGTAAATAAAATATTTTTTTCCTAAAAACACTATATATTATTTTTCAGAATGATACGTTATCTTTTTTTGCATTGTTTGGTTTCCATACCTGAGATATTTATCATTGGAAGTTTTCCAATTATTAGCAAATTTTATGTAATTGTAATTATAAAATATTAATAAGCCACAATTATTATGCGACAGCAAATTACATGCTAATGTTCTTGTCTGCTTATTAAAAACATCGAAAATAAGTCAAATTAAAAAAAAAACTAAGAAACTATTATTCTGAAAGAGCATGGGATATTTTCAAAGACTTTTAATAGTTTGTTCCTGATTTATGTTGTCTATCTATATCACTTAATACCCAGTTTAACACAAAAAGCCAAGAAGCTGCATTGTTTTCGAAGACCTCGCGTCAGACGGCTCCCCAACAAAGAAAATATCTGGTCTAGTAAGTGAACAATATTAGAAATATTATAGGTGTATTTAGGATATCTGCTTTAATTTCCCTTTGTATTTTTTTTGAGGTTTTTATTCATTACAAATAAGTGTAGGTATTTAATCATTGTTACATTCTTCATGAATGTAGAATAAGTATAAAATGTTATTTGTATATGTAACTTTCAATGTTTTTCTTATTTCTTTCGATTTACAATATTTTACTTGTTAGAAGAAAATGTGTGAAGGAACTGACACCATTAGGACTTACTATAAAAGATATGACTTTTTAATACTGCATAAGTTTATCAGTGCACAATTTGGTAAATTACCAACAATGGATATCACTTGTTTGTTAGCACGTCTCATCGCCTACTAATATCTAATAATTAATGTACGTTCTCTATAACTAAAAGACATTACCATTAGTAAGAAACTAGTGAACGTTAGATATCTGCAACATAAATGTAAATAGGTTAGGCAAATAATGCACAGATTGTTTTGTAGGAAAAACTCATTTTATTTGTCTGAAACTTGGAATTTAGGCATATTTTTAGGAATTTTTTGCAAGAAATACTAATACTTCAAAAACTATTAAGAATAGGTGTACCAAACCCCAATATCGATCGATGTAGATTTTGCATTCAATGCTGTAGTAAAAAATACCATGTTCCATTTGAAAGAAAAAGTTTTGTTAGCTTAAAGGTATGCACATTGGAGGCGCGTTTTTAAACACCTTGTATGTGATTCAGTTATTATTGCTATTATATATAACACCTTATAGCTACGTCTTTGTATTTACATCGACTTTAGTAAAACCACGAAATATTTGATACCTCATCAGCTATTTAATTTCACTTGAAACAGTGCAAACGTCAAAAAATCAAAAGAATTGCAAATATCTCAAAAACGGTTGAGTTCAAGGATAGGGAACCCTCATGTAAACTAATTGCGAATGACTCGATATATTCATTATACCGATAAAAATTGTACCATTCCATTTAAAATAAGAAAGTTGATATCAACACCCTGTATACCGAAAGTGCTATAAAATTAAAAATATTTTCCTTAAATAGATCACAGTAGATCCATGTCTACACTGCAAGTTTCAAAATCAAATTTCTACTAGAAGTCCAAAAAAATCTAGTGTCTCAGTTGGTGGGACAGCCTGTATACATATTCACATTCCATTACATAATTCTTAATGATTATTGCACGAAGATTTCGAATAGCGAATCCGAATCTCGAGTTTCGGATAGCAGATCCGGATCTGAGATTTCGTGCAGCAGATCCGGATCTGATATTTCGAATAGTGGATTCGGATCCGATGTTTCGGATGGCGGATTTGGATAACATTTAGATGATATTCGGATCCAGATCACTAGTATTTACAGGCGCACATGAAAATCCTCTAATTCTCCAAGTTAAAATGTTCTTTTTTTTTCTAAAGAAAGGCGAACTTTTGAAGAACAACCAATGAATCTGACGGGTTGATGGGTTAGCTTGAGTTGGCACAAATGGCAAATCGAGCCGGGCCGAGCCGAGATTCTCAAATGTGCATATTCAGTTTAGCGTGCTTTAGCTATCTCAGAAAGTATATTAAGATAAGCTGATTTGATGTCCATCGACATGAAATCATGTCTAGAATGTGCTGTTTTCTTTTTGTATATTGGTAACGTTTGTGTCCATCTTCCATCGATGAATTGCCTACAAACCTTTCTTACTTTCTCAGAAAATAGAAATTTACAAATTTGGCATCTTGGAGGATTGTTATCGGCAACACTGTTGCTCCTACTCTATACTGCGTCTAAGATGGTTAAATACTTTAACCTCTTTCTTATGGCTTTATAGTTCAATTTGGAGCTGGTGTCCACCTCCTATAAACGGTGATTGGACAGTTAAGGCTATCACCACTGTCCGTATATTGGACCATTCTATAAATTAACTAAGTTACAATTTACACCTCAATTTTTCAAATGCCTGTATTCACTTGCTAGTTGTTCTAACAAAAACTATAATTTATAAATTTATTTAGGTACCCACTAGTCAACAGACACGTTTGTTCTCTTTCATGAACCCTTTGGCTATGGATATTTGGCTATATGTACTATCGGCCTACGTACTAGTATCTATAACAATGTTTGTGGTGGCTCGTTTTTCACCATACGAATGGCATAATCCGCACCCGTGCGACATAGAAAATGAAACGGTAGAAAATCAGTTTTCTCTTGCCAATTCATTTTGGTTTACGATAGGCACATTGATGCAACAAGGATCCGATCTTAACCCTAAGGTACCATGCATATTAAATAAGCACTCTCGCTAATATTTATCACCAACTAAACTTGTCCCGAAGATCCATGTTTTTTAATGCACTCTCTTCTTTATTACCTATGTCTATTTCATCATGTAAGTTGCAAAAATATCTTTAATTTATTAATAAGCACCCTCAAACAAATAATTTCCCCAAAGTACGTATATGTCTATCATTACCGGGTGCTTATTTAATGTAGACATGATACCTTATCGGAACAATTTAATGATGGGTTCAGTTGATGATAAATATCTTAAATATTATTTACTTGGTAACATTTATCACCTTATGAACTCGACTAAAATTGCAGGCCACATCAACGAGAATTGTTGGCGGTATCTGGTGGTTTTTTACTCTTATAATTATTTCGTCTTACACCGCAAATCTAGCAGCATTTTTGACTGTAGAGAGAATGATTACTCCAATCGAAAATGCAGAGGACCTAGCAAGCCAAACCGATATTCTTTATGAACTCTAGATAGCGGCTCCAAATGACATTTTTTAGGGTAACTTCTTAATCACTTTTCTGTACTCAAAGTAACGGCACTGATGATTTGATTTTAGGATTCCATGATTGAAACTTACAAGAAGATGTGGCGATTTATGGAAATAGAAAAACCCTCTGTGTTTGTTCGACTTATGAGGCTGGTATAAGAAGGGTACTGGAGGGTAATTACGCTTTCCTAATGGAATCGACTATGCTGGACTTTACTGTCCAAAGAGATTGTAATCTTACGCAAATTGGAGGACTTCTAGATTCTAAGGGTTACGGCATCGCCACCCCAATGGGTAGCCCCTGGCGGGATAAAATCTCACTAGCCATCTTGGAAATGCAAGAGAAAGGCGAGATTCAGATGCTCTACGACAAGTGGTGGAAGAACACCGGCGATATTTGTACAAGGAATGAGAAAGGCAAGGAGTCCAAAGCTAATTCTCTGGATGTTGACAATATCGGTGGCGTATTCGTCGTTTTGTTGTGTGGATTGGCGTTTGCCGTTATCGTGGCGATATTCGAGTTCTGTTATAACTCTAAGAAAAATGCTTTAACAGAGAAGGTTAGTGAGCCATGTAAAACGTATTCTTTATGCTTCTCTCTATAGTTGTTTCAGCAAAAACTGGATTTTTTATTACAGCTCTAAGCTATTTTCTACAAAAGTTGTACAAAATGTAGTGTTGCATATTCTAATACGTTTGATTTTACAACGGGTTCTAAAGCTATACGTAAAAAAAATAATGTTACTTAGTATATAAAACTACTAATAAGAAACAGGAAACCATCTTCAATTTATACAACACTATTAAATAATTCAAGGAATTGTATATATAATACCCCCAATGTTTCCTACTAATTGAAAGAAATTTACATGAGGGATAATCTGACACGAGCAAAAATATGGATCGCCTTGCTACGTTTTCATTTTTAAACGAGTGTATTTATTCGTAATATTTGAATATATTTTTCTCCGTAAGCGGTACTAGTTGCGTCATCTGTTGTGCAATTCTCGAAGTACGTATGTTTCTAGAATCATAACGCTTTGTTTGTAGTATGTTACTGCCCGTCCATCGGGGTAATGCTCTCCTTTTCTATCTAGAGGTTCGGTCGGAATTTTCAGAAAGATTCGATCACTTTCCGTTCGATCGTGTGAGAATCGGTGTTTGATATCTCCGATAAGTTAACGACGCATTTTCGACGTCATACGTCTTCCTTTAAGAAATTTTTATCGAAACTCAACGGTAAGCAATGCCGCCATTTTATCTTTTTAAATTTTTCTATTCTTGGTTTTCGAATCTTAGGTTTCCCCGTCGGGATACGTAAAATTTTGGGATCTTTATATATTTATACGTATCTCCACTGAATTCTACAACAACGAGGATTGATCTTTCACTTGATTGTTTGGCGGAATCACGTGCTACACATTTCTGCCGCTGATTACATACTTTTTTGTGGAATCTAGAACACCAAAACCAGACCATCCTCTACTTGGGGTGATATCCTCCTTTATTGGAAATTGCGAATAAATTGCTAACACTCATTACATCTTGGGCCTGAACGTAGTCCACACAGGGTTGCAGTCCACCGACAAGCTCTATCATTTTTACGTTGAAGAATTGATACTTATGCTATCGGCTTACCCCATCGAGCTCAACGATAACCTAAGTAGGCGTTTTTTTTTTTTGCTTTTTATTTAATAATTTTCTTTAGCTATTACATTTTAATATTTAACAAAATTAACAGTTCATGATTTAAATTTTTTATCATTTTAATTTATTTGTAGAACCTTTAGTGAGGATATACTGTATCACTCGGGCAGTGTTGCTCGCTATCTTATCAATTTTAATTCTTGGCAGCTCGCTTCAAATACAGACATAAATTTAAACATTCTTTACAATAGATAGGTTAAAGTTTTGCATATATTTTCATATTATATAGCTCAATATTATAAAATTGTTACGATCATTTGTACAAGTATTTGGGACCCAAGATATTTTATGTTTTTTTTTGTATATTTTAGTTTAACTGACAATAATCAACAACTTTATTAACCAATACATTTGTTTGTCTGAACGTACTGCTACGATATTCTATGGTATTTTAGTAAAACATATTATCTATAGCTTAATCCATAATATATATTTTTATTACTAGAGCTGGGCCAATCCGGTTTATTTTCTTATCGCTAAAGATTGGCCACTTTATATATATTTTTTTGTATTGTTTTGATACGAATTTGAATTACATTATAATTTAGATACCTTTTTTAAATACTTATACATTAATTAATATTTCACATAATTTCAATTTTCATGTTAACTTGTGTTCGCTTTTGAGTTATCGTACTAAATTGTGGTAAATATACGTGTTGTCGTTTCTTATTGCCGATATTGACGATTCCACAACACCTAAACAAGCCTTATCTTCTTTCGCTTACGTTTATTTCTCCTGGTTTTCCTCCTTTAACATCCCGCAGTTTCCCGGTTTATATGAAGTACCTCGTAAGTGTTTTTAAACCACAGTGGCGCCTTTTTACCATCTCCGCGAGGTTTACGATAAGTCAGACTTAGGAGGGAAATTAGAGTTTTTTGCGTTTTGGGACCGATTGCCTAGAAAGGCGTGACAGCCTTTTAAAAAATAAAGTTACCTTACATTACATGACAAACAAAATTCATCTAATCGTTGTCACCGAATTCTGACACAGACGTAACAACGTCATGTTCTGCCATTTTCTTCGACTTTTTGATAACATATTATTCGATATTTGGAAATAGCAAACTTATTGTTTTCTTTGTCGATCCCCATAAAAAAAAAAACTATTGCAGATGATGCTTGAAGTCTAAAAAGATGTCCTGTACTATTGGTAAATAAACTTTTTTCCTGCGTTGTGAATAATGTTAACGTAATCTTACGGCAAGTTTCCTTGTCATGCTTGCTTTTTTTTGTATTCAATCACTTCAAAGCTACGATCACACCGGCATAAACTATGGCCTGGCCAGGATATCTGTGGTGTATTGATGGAAATCTTCCATGCCAATAAAGGTCGCAAAAATTGAACCAGCACATAATTTTTGTTCTATAATCCATAGTTGCCAGAATAAATATATAAGATAGTAACTTCTGGTTTCAAATATGTATCAAAAAAGTTCAAAAGTAGGCTAGCCCAAAGTAAGAAAGATAGTACTTCGTCCTGCGGCAATCTTCCTTCCGCCTCCAGAGAAAGGTGTGCGACGTTACTAAAATGAGGAAATGCGTCACAAATTGAAAAGCATGGGAGCGAAAATTAATAAATTCAAATCGCGGCTAACCCACTCGACGCCTATATGTATATAGATATTTTAGAAAAAGAGCAATTTAAAAGGAATGTAAGCGTTTCATTTAAATAATGGGGTTAGTTAGTTTTGGGACACTCTGTTAGTTCAAAATATGTTTAATTGTTATTTGTCTGCAACATCAACTTTTATAGAAAAGATATTTTTTACAAAAGTATAATTAGAGCTGTACTCGAGATCCAGTCTTCACCAGAACTTCCCGCACTACTGAAGTTCTTCTTCTCTTCGAACTTGTAACATCTTTTCAATGCTTACTACGCTTTGCTCATTTAGATGTCTTCCTTTAGCAAGCGCACTTCTTAAGTTTTTTGAACCACAACTACTTAGTTAAAACTTCGATTTTAAATATTATTTGCAGCGATCACCCTCAGCCCTCAGTCAGTCTCCTGTGTTCTGAAATGGGTGGTGAATTTTGCTTCGCTCTTCGAATGCAGAGGTTCTCGGCAAAGACCTGCACTACGACGACAATGCTCAAAATGCTTGTCCGGAGCAACTTATGATACCTACAATTTTAGACATTCCATCCCATCTCCACAGCTGCCAAGGAGAAATAATCCACAAACCGGTGCAACCAAACTTGTCAAGAGGAACTATAGTGTACCTTACTGTTAATAGAAAGTTAAAATAATATCGAGTTCTAAAAACTTGTTTTGTTACAGACAGTACGAGAAAACTCTACTAATGCCATAGAGCGCTATCCCGCGAAGAGAAGAATTGAAGTAACTTGAACATAGAATAAGTGATTTTAAGATTCAATTTCCAACCGATTTTAGACTTTTGGTTTATTTAAAACGCTAATTAAATACGTACTTCTTACTATCATAAAAGTCTTTTAATGATAAGCAACTTTGGCAAAAAGTGTCGATTTCCGTCCTTTCCACAACTTTTTGCCTCTTTAATGTAGAACGATATAATATCAATAGCAATTGTAAATACGTATTGTGATAAACATTAAAGAATAGAATAAAATAAAACTGTGTTTTAGTTATTCAATTTCATTCTTGGCAACGATAAAGAGCATATATAAATTGCAATTACTTTCATTGCACTAAAAATTTCGTGACCTGGTATTTTTTTTGAGCAGGAAGCTAAAACTAAATGCAAAAGAAAAAAGTACGTTTGAATTTAGTTTCCAGTATATATCTAACGAAACCGTGTGCGGCGAAACAGCTTGCATTATACTTAAAATTAATAAAGTGTAAAATCTTGTGCAGCCTATTGTTATTTAATTAATATATATGTGATTTACATCAAGTAAGGCGAAACCAATTCAAATGTTGATAGAAGCAGCTCACAAGCTTCCTGGCCAAGTGGTACTACAAATTGATTCTACGGAGTAAAACTGTCACTCAGAACATCTGGTTTTTCAATTCTTGTTTGAAAAACTTAGGTTGCCAAGATACGTCGATCTGAAAACCCATAATATGAAGAAATGGATTATTAAGATAGAAAATTACAATATTCAAACGGGACGTTCTTAATATATATCTTAAGGTTAGTTTATAGACTTCACCCGATAGACACGTTGGATTCAAATGTAAGATCTCATGTATATGTGTTAATCCATAAAAAAAATTATTAGTCAAAGCAAACATTGGGTCGCCAATTGCTAAGAACCCTCCCTATAAAGAAAACAAAATCAATTTCTCACAACACAATTTTTTCCCAGATTTTATAATTTAGTTTAATTTTAAATATAAAGAAATAGAACTATTAAGTAAAGGTTTAAGTATAATTTAACACCAAATGTAAATACTAATTCACTAGAATATTTAGCAGTAGAAACGGAATTAGCATTGTCAGATAATACTAATTTAGCAGATGATATTCAAGCTAGGGAGTGTTTAATAAAAAACACGTATTCAATGAAGGAGTAACAACAGCTAGAGATGTTAGAGCTAAAACCATAGATTAGAAGGCTATCACTGGATTTCACTAGAGCAAATAAAGGTAAAACTGTTATTGCAATTTCGAAACAAGAATAATATTTCAAAAACAGTAGATTAGTAGATATTACATCTTAATAAAAACTCTTTAATTAAAAGAGACCCAACTCAATCTTTCGCAACACAAATCAACTGATGCTATTCGCTCACCTATATTATTTAATAAGTTCGAAAAATAAAATTAAAAGTAATGAACCCACAACCCCCTAAATTATATTCGCTCATTAAAGGAATTTTCCCTATTAGCCCGGTATTTTCATACATTACAGCCCCGGTAACTAAATTATCTAAAAAAACTCATCGATATAATTGTTAAACACACCAAATTTAAACCACACAATAATATTAAAAATAGCTCTGAAATAGTTAACAAAATTAAAGA
This sequence comes from Protaetia brevitarsis, assembly GCA_004143645.1. NCBI lineage: Eukaryota > Metazoa > Arthropoda > Insecta > Coleoptera > Scarabaeidae > Protaetia > Protaetia brevitarsis. The sequence continues at coordinate 75,276 of RXPK01003122.1, read as the reverse complement.
AGTTAGGTTACTGAATAATGCGAAATGAATATCCTTCGATGCGAAAAAAATTATTCCCAAGTGTTCCCCCTAATGAATCAATTTTATTAATTAAGATGACGCTAGAAAATAATAAAATAAATCCTATTATAAAAGAAGAAATTTTACATTTATTGTCAGTCTGTTTGAACCAAAACTATTTTTCTTTTAACGATAGTATTTACAATTGCAATAAGGGATTAATTATGGGAAACTCACTTAGTCCGTTGTTAGCCGAAATTTTTATTAATAATTTAGAAGCTTTGATTTTTAATAGTAGTTTTTTAAAAAAAAAACACATTATTTTGGTGTAGGTATGTAGGTAGATGATATTTTGGTTTGTTACACAGATACAGATAGACATTCTTGGATTTTATTAACTCAATACATAAACACATTAGTTTTACAATAAAGAAAGAGAGAAATAAAAGTATTAATCTCTTAGAGTTAACAATCAAACAAAGTAATAATCAGTTGAAATTTTCTATATACCATAAAAATTCGCACACTGACTCGACTATACATAACAAATCAATTCACCCTGCATAACATAAATTAGCAGCATATCACAGTATGACGCATACAGTATTGAATATACCTATGGATATAGCAGATTTCAACAAAGAATATAATATCATAAAGCAGATAGCAACCAATAATGGTTACGATCCTAATATAATAGACTAATTAATATACAAAGAAGTACGAACCAAAATAATACAATACCCGATTATGATAATACTAGGGAAGTTCATTAAAAACAACAAAGATAAAACGATACGTTTTTTTAAGTCGGGGGTTTATAAATTAACGGTACGCGTACAAAAACATATTGGACAGAGTGGACGTTCTTTCAAAAAACATTTATCGGAGCATTTTACTCAATTAAATTTAAAAAAAATGATTCATCTTATTCCAACCATTTAATTATAGAAAACCATAGTTTTAATGATAATTTTAAAATTCTTCATGTAGAAAATAAGAGTACAAAATTAGCTTTATTGGAAGCAGTTGAAATTAACAAACTTAAATTTTCAGATGATTTACTTAATGATAAAATAGATATTAATCATTCCCCATTGTTAAATTTATTCCCATATACAGGTTAACAAAAATCTCGTGACAGTGGTGAGTCATTCTGCATATATTGTACTGGAGTGGGCGGAGCGCATACGATGGCTGGTTTAAGATGAGTATGACGACACGTAAGCGTAATTGCTTTAGCTCCGCCCTTTTTGCCACTACGCAACTCTCACGAGCGATTTGTCGACCTGTAGACATTAGATTACAAAGTAGGTATCTTCTATTTCCCCTTTTTTAATATCAAAAAATGGTTTAGATTACTTTTAGATTTTAGGTTTTTAAATTTTTATGGTTAGGATAATTTTACATATGTTTGTGTTAAGCCAAAACTTTAATCATTTAAAAACATTGATGTTTGTTTTACAGATTGTTAAAATTAAAGGTTGTATGTTTGAATTTACTTTACAGTTTAGTTTACAGTACCTATCTGACAGCTAGTGTAACTCTATACAGCATAGCTGTTGTTTCAGGATTAAAAAGATTAAGATTAAAAAGAAAAAGATTTTTTGGCATTTATTCAGACAGTTATAAACAAAAAAGTAAGATGCCGATATTATAAAACTTTGTTTATTCTGGTTTTATTTTTCAAACATTATACCACTTAGAAATATAATTTTACTAAATTTAATCAAATCTGTTAAAGTTAATGGTGGTTACATCATACCCTTGATCTAAAGTCCGAAGAGACAATTTAACGGGCGGCAACTTTGTCGTTTTCGCAAATTTTTGAGTCAAACTAAACTGTAATACGCACTCGCAACATCACACATTCGACAAACAGTACTTTGATGAGAATAACGAAATTACCTACGATTAACCCTAGTAAGAATAAAAAACTTGACACCACCATACGTAAAGTCACTAGATATATAAAATACCGCAATTGGACGCCATATTGTTTCCAGCTTAGGCAAATTTAAATTTAATCATTGTAGTTTATACGTCCTTTCAATTTTTCTATTGAAGGTAACCACGATGTCGCCGTGATGTAATGAAAACTTAACTGCCCGTTTTTCTACTGCTTTTGGTAGTAGTAGTAGAAATTTAACACCAAATGTAATACTAATGCAATGCATTCTCTCATGGTGGAAACCTAGAACGTAATATCAGTAGTGCTACTGATTTTGAAATCCTTTTTTTGGGTAAAGCAACTTAACTGTTTCCGGATGCTGTATTACTTATACATGCATATTCAGAGTACAGAGTAAATCTACACAGCAATAAACTAAAGCTAACTATAATATATAAGATATGCACAGTAATGCATATAAGGCAGGGTAAGATGACGAATGGGGAAAGATGCCGAATTTAGTTTTTCTCACATTTTATCACAGATAGCAGCAAGCTCCAGCGTGCATAAAAGTCCCCTAGTGATGAAAAATGTTACTCGCTAAATTAAACAAATGCGCGTGCGCGTTGATGCAAATTCTAGTAAAAAGTTCATGTACAACGTATTTCATTGTAATTTTTGAGTGTCAAAACGCAGGAAATCAGCATTTTACAGTAAGTTTTTCAACTTATTTACTATAGCATTCTGAAAGTAGCACTCAATAGCTATTAATTCATAAGAGACCATATCTTCTACAATCGTTCTGGTTAATGATAAACGTTTTTTTGGTAAAAATGGCGCGAGGGAAAGATGACGAATTTCAACGAAATGACGATTAATTTTTAATTGGTCATCTTACCCCTACATGCTTTTTGAATACTTATTTGTAATATTTTAAAAGATTCATTATTTTAATATTGTAATTTTTATAATTATTATTTATAAATTTGTAAGAACTGAGTCTAAAATCTACATTGTGTAGGTATTTCATGTGACTAAGGTTATGTGCCCCCTTATAAGTAATAAATAAATGTGTTTTCGAATCTAGACGAGAAACAACACTTCAAGCATCAATATGCCGCGAAAATGCGTGCGAACCAGTGTCAGGAAAACGTGGGAAAATAAGGACATGGAGGCAGCCATATCGCACGCAAGGTTTCAAGTTTGAATGCCGCAGCAGTAAAATACAAAATACCTGAGCCTACACTAAGGAGATATTTTAAAAAAAGAGTTCATCCCTCAGAGGAGGAGAAATTGAAGTGGAATTCCCCCAAAATTTAGGAAGGTTCAGAAAAACCTTTTCTGCAGCACAGTGAAGAGCTCAAGCAATACGTGACTGACATTAACAAACGAGCCTTGGCCTATCAAGAAAACAATTCGTTAGTATATGTTTCGATTATGCAGAAAAAATTGGGGTGAGTCATAGATTTAATGCAGAAAAAAGAAGCGCTGGTGAAGCCCACATCAGTTGCTCGGCTCATGGCATTTAACCGAGTGAACGTTGGGAACTTTTATGAGTTACTTAGGGATGTCAGGTTGAAATACTTATTCACAGCTGAACAAATCTACAACGTCGATGAGACGGGATTTTCCACTGTTGCAACGAAAACTCCAAAGATTATCAGCCCTGTTGGTGCTCGCCGAGTCATTAAAGTTTCTTCAGCTGAACGCGGGGTTACGGTTACCTGTGTGTGTGCCATGAGCGCCACTGGAAATTACATCCCTCCGTTCTTTATTTATCCAAGGGTGAAAATGAATCCGAAATTTTTTAGAAGGTGGCCCACCAGGCACAGCAGCAGTTCTTCATATATCAGGATGGATGACATCTACCAACTTTGTCAACTATTTGAAGCATTTTGCCTCACACACTCGCCCAAGTATTCAACATCCCATTCTACTTCTCATGGACAATCACGCCTCTCATGTCACCCTTGAAGCCATTCAATTTTGTAGGGAGAATGGAATAGTTATGCTCGGATTTCCACCTCACACCAGCCACCGATTGCAGCCCCTGGATGTGGGGTTTTATGGACCTTTAAAGACTGCCTACAGTCAGGCGTGTGATGATTATCTGGTATCAAACCCAGGCGTTTGCATAACTATAACACACATTCCGAAAATATTTGGTAACGTTTACTTCAAGGTGGCAACTATCCAGACTGCTGTTAATAAATTCAGAGCAACAGGAATCCAACCTTTTGATAGTAACATTTTCAGGAATGAAGATTTTCAGGCATCCTTGACTACTGATATCCAACCTGTTGAATTGACTGCTACTGCTTTTGAACGTCAGCTAGAATCACCAGTTCAGAATTCTGATTTTACGATACCCACTTACTATAAATGATGCTCCTGCAAACCAGCACCCTCAACCACAGCCTATAATTTCCAAAACTATCTCTCAATCTGCGGATCTAACACCATCTACTTCTTCGGTCCTTCCTCCACTTCCAGCTGGCAAGTAAAAAGACTGGTAGAAAACCAAGGAAGAAATTGCCGTCATTTCTTTTAACAGGAACTCCTGTAAAAGAAGCGTTGGAACAGAAAAAAAGGAGCAAGAAGAGAAAGAGCTGAAAAGACAGAAAAAATTGAACTAAGAAGACAAACAAAAAGAAAACCACGACGTCAACTGAACTTCCCTTCATCTTCTGACGACGAGCTATCTCATTCCGTACCTTACATCGACACTGATGATGATATGGATCCGCCGGATTTCGAAGAAAACAAATTGTGCATCATATGCTCGGAAGAAGGGAAAGATGAACTGTGGTATCAGTGCTTAAATGCTTCAAGTGGGTCATTCTGAGTTTCCGGATGGTATCAGAGAGAGCCATCATAGGCCCTATAAATGCAATTTCTGCACTTAAATACCTCCTACGTCATGTTTCGTTTTAATGTTTCAAAGTTTTATAAAAGCTGTTTTTGTTTTTTTGAAGTTACATATTAATAGAGGTTTTTTTTTAATACTTTTAAATCCCCAGGTTTGTTCCTCATCTTACCTCACCCTGTTCGTCATCTTACCCCAGCTAAGGGGTAAGATGACGAATGACATTTCTCGGAAAAACCCGTGATTCGCTCCTTTGAAGATGAAAGAGGCAATTGAAAAAAAATGTTCGATATAAGCAAGATATGGATCAAGTTCTCATAAAAAATTCAGTGCTTAAATCCATTTAGAGTGGCTAGGATAAATTGTAGAAGCTTAACCTCGTCATCTTACCCCGCCTACCCTACACATAACAGAATGTGATCAGTTGTTACAAAATCTGTACGTTATACACTCAACCAAAAAGGTACGTAATAGCAATGAAAAATTACATCAAGACAACGAATATGATAGTTATAATTTGTTTAGTGAACACGTCCATTAAGCTAATGAAACAGTGTAAACTAACTTATATTTTGGTTTGTAGATTTCACAACTATTAGCGCAAGTGTTTGCATTGCTTATTTAATAAAGATTATTCAAAAAACACTTATTGCTGAAATGACCAAATTGTTCAATGATCTATACATCAACTTTATTCTTTTAACTAACAATACTTATAATGTCAAAAACTATGGTATTTCTTGCAATGTAAATGCAGTTCTTACTTTAATACCCAGTAAGTGTAATTGAAATAATAGTAAATGGAACAAAAAAGTATTTTATTTTCATCTTCAACTATTATACTGCATTCAATATTCAATACCAAACTCTAATTAAAAATAAACTTTTTTGGGGTAACAAAATTCTAAGAAAATCTAAAGTAGCTTCACAAGAGGTGCGAACTACATATATATATAGTTGTTTTTAAAAAGCTAGAATTCTTCGGATTGTATATAGGTGTCCGGTCGATAGTAAAACCATACTTGCTAAAGAAAAAAAACAATAATTTAACTAACTGCGCCAAAGAATGATAATTGTAAGTCCGAAGCAAAAAAAGCGTAACAGAAAATTTTAACAAACTACTATATTTCTAGTAGAAATATCATTCTAACTTAAATATCGACAATAGCGCCGCCCAGAAAGCAAGAGGTCCAGCGTCAACGGCGCAAAGCTGCCAAGGGCGCCCAACGGCGTCAAACTGGCAAAACGCCAGACAGCGTCAAGTCAGCAAGAACCCCAGACGGCGTCAAGCCGACAAAAACGCCAGACAGCGTCAAGCCGGCAAGAACGCCAGGCGACGTCAAACTGATAAAAACGCCAGACAGTGCGTAGCCGGCAAGAGTACCAGATGGCGTTATGCCGGCAAGAAAGCTAGATGGCGTCAAGCGGACATGGACGTTCTACGGGCACTATAAGACACTTTTGGGTATAGCAAAAACTGCCGATTGCGAGTTTCCGAGCCGATCCAATGCGTGTTCTGCTTTAGATATCTTCCTGTTCCCCTTAAATGTTCACATAAAATATGGAGTTTTGGTGTTGAATTCTTTGGTTTAAAGTTATAAAAGAATGTTTCTATGAAGCTGTAACACCCTGCACATTTTGGAGGAAACTCCAGATTGAATAAATAAAGTATCTTGAAACAAGTATATGCAGCTCTTAATACATTTCTGAAATTATATCATCGAAGTATACCCCAATCTCCTTAATATTTAGAATATTTCCCCGACACAATATACAAATGGTTGAAATGTTCAACTGATTCATTTAATCAACTTGTATAATCAAAACTTATGTATTTTACATGTACCCACACGGTGTTCGTCTATACGGCGCTGTCTATCCGATTGCAAGATAAAGATATTAGGGAGCGTTCACATGCTTTGGAACCGTTTGTATGCTGAAAGTCAACCGTGTCGTTCCACCATCTTGCTAACCGATGCCTATGAGTAGTGTGGAGGGCTGAATAGTTCAAAGTGTGGTTTCAGATGTATCGATCTGGGTAATCACACTGTATGTGCTTAAGGTTAGGAGAGAGCAGTGTGAGTTTATTTCCAAATGGAAACCGCACACAAAGTCAGCAAAGTCATTGCCTAGTTCGAACCACTGGCCAGTATGCGAAGATATTGGTAACTAGTTATCACCAGAAGCTCTTTCGCTTTCAGGTGTCCCCTATAATTCAATGGATTCTTTTGTACTTAATAGTTCGTTTATTCAAAATAATTATGTAGAAAGTAGTGCCCACGTGTTTTTGCATTAATAGGAAAAAAACCAAATATAAACGATTAATCCAAATTATTTACCCGATTGTGACGGCTAGCATTGAAATCACTTGTGTACATTGTCTCATGAACATGTTGAGAGGAATATTTCATACGCTGATGTAATTCATCAAATGGGGATATTCTCGTCCTGAAATAATTAAAGGACTTATTTATAGTCCCTTATAACGCAAATAGATCCGGTAAATCATGTTTCCTTTTTTTTTAATATGCTTGTATAATACTATCACATATGAACATATTATCACCGTGCACACGTGCCAAAAAAAAAATTAATTTGGTGTTTAAAAGTAACACTCTTTTGTCCTCCACATACCTAATTGTAAGCAGTAAAACTGTCGTTAAAATACTTAACATTTTAATAAGAGAAAATGATAAATTTCAAAGAACGAATAAAACGAAGAAAACAGATCTAAAGTATAAACAAGCAACATTGAGATATACTACAATCGATGAAATTATAAAATCATTTCATTTTCTTATTTTAGAAACTCTACTGACACATTTTTAACTTATAGTATTAATTAATATTGAGACTTGTATTCTTTTTTAGTTTTCCCAAAATTCGGTTGAAACAATTGAGATATTCTATCTCTTTTAACAATTGGGTGCTTTCCAAAATGGCAAATATAGTTCTTAGGAAATTCAAATAATACTACTTTCTAAGATAAAAGTGACTAACGTGACTGACAGTTAAATATTTGACACATATTGCAATGTAGGAAATGATACGAATAAATTTTTGATATTTTCTAAAAATCTACGAGGAGACAATTCTGGAAGAGGTGAAAGTACGAATATGAATTTATATTCTCTGCTAGGAACATATTCTAAGAAAGAATGTCATGGATTTAACATGCTGCAATTACGTGTGCATCAAGCCTACCTTTATACAACTCTTTTGGATAATACTACATATAATTTCATCTTCGAAAGGCACAGGCAATGTGTAAAGGTAGGGATTTTGTTTTGAAATTGGAAGTTTCATTCTAACACATTTACTGTAATTTACAGTGTCCGTACTACAGCAAAATGGGTGTAATTAACAATCATGCCCGGTACAAACTATCCACGCACATACATTATAAGGTGGTATCCAGTAGAGAAAAAGCGTTTTTGATTGAGTCCGACAAAAGAGATGTGATATTTGACTTTGAAGATAAAATTGGTGAATTTGGTATTTATCATTTAAAAGTCGCACGAAATAATTGTGCGTTGGAGACTATTCAGGAACCAGTAAATATATATTTACGTATGTTTACTTATTTCTACGGATTTACTGACAGAATTATCCTTGTTATGCTTTTACTATACTAGGTGTCCCACTAACTATGTAGCTACCTCTAGTTGTCTCTCTTATTATTATTATTAACCGTTCGTTCATAGCGCATACTTTAGAATGTTAAGTTAACTTTGAACATGCCCAGGCCCTTAAAGTAACTTGTAGCCTTGTTGAATGAATTGTTTTCAGGGCTTCTAGGGAAAGGTCAACCTTCCTAAAGATAAAATACCTAAAAAAATGTTCTGAGCGGCACGGCAGTACTAGAAGATATGCCCAACTCTTTCCCTCATCTTTTCAACATAGTCAACATGCAATATGCAGTGATCTGTAAAGACAGAAACAATTGTTTTGACGCCACTTTTGCTCTCAAGTCTAAGTAGTTGCTTAGTTTTGATATGATTAAATATCAGTATGTACTCATTGCATGTAGTAAATCTGAACAATTGCTGCCGTAGGTGCTACATGAGTAGCAAGTTCTAGTCCCTGAAACTGCTCCGCAACACTCTTTCACGCAAGAGTGTCTGTTTTTTTCTCAACCTCGTCACCCATCAATATTTGGTGCATTTTAGTGATCAATTTGATGATTTAACAATTTACCTACGAACAAAAATCCAACAGGCGTATTTTACAGTTTCTTTAAGAAAGTTTCCCGCGTCACGCGAAGTATCCAAAAAAGCGCCCAATTTTACATTTTCAGGCAAACCATATTGGAACAATTACTGATTTGCTCAGAAATTGCTACACTAATGATGGGTTTTAGTCTCTTTAAGGTTTCTCAAAAATAAGGAAGGTAACTAGATGGTACTTAATTAGTGAATACTCTGTTGGATAGTTATTTCGTATCAAATTTAGGAAGTAGTCATGATTTTCATCAAATTTACATTAACTGTTACTTCCTCACCCACTTGTACTGAATTGTGATAATTCAATGATCATCTACTAAAAGCCATTCATGACATATTTGATAAGACAATTAAGTTGAGGACCAGATGACATAATATCAAATGGTAGTCCCGTAGTAGCTTGCATGTATTTATATCTCATATTGTTTCCGTAATTTTACACAAAACAATACAAAACATATGCAATGAACGTCACTAACTGAGTTTGTCTATTGTTTATGTTAATGAATCATGGATGTAGTCCAGACATATCCTCATACCCTCAAAAACCAGTGCATCTTCTATCACTTGTCAATTCCATAGGAAATTACTGTACTAAAAGTGCGGATTTGACTATGGCTACAAAAAACTTAACAATATTAACTCCCAACTAGCATATTTTGGTGTTATCTAAATTTAACTGCATTAAATCCTCCGACATTTTTTTTGTTGTTGTGGGAGCCGTCTGACCTAAAATTTCCAGAAACACTGAAACCTCTTGGCTTTTTCTATTTGGTCTCCCATTTCTCTTACCCATTAATTTATATCAGCCATTCCAGGATCCTAGTACCCTGCACTAATCTGTATAGGCCTCTGAGTTCATTTTTAACTTGCCAAAAATTGCCTGTCTTTTTACATCCAGAGCCTCGCATTCACACATAATGCGGTAAGCGTCCTCTGTCATCTCATTGAAAGCCTCCAGTGTTCAGTCTCCAATTTCCTATAGGTGCCCTTTCAGTGCGCAGCGCCCTATAAGGAGACCTGTTACGATGCGAAGGTGATTCCTACTAAGCTGCAGTAGTTCTTCAGTCTTCTTTTATGATGGTCCCTTAATAAAGGTCTTTCCATGATTTTTTCTGGTTATTTTTTTTGTTTTCCTTTTTTTCCTGGATCAGATCCGCTTGCTCTTGATTCAGGGATTTTCTCCGGATGACATTACCTCAATTACTGCCATCCGTAGTCTTGACGCTGCCTCACTATAGGTACCCTTGGGCCTCTTCGAGATCTGCGGTGGCGTTTTAAGAGTCCTGCTGAGGTTTCTTCTTGCTATCCTCGACTATCTCATTTAACTCTAGTGGCTGACTTCCGTTCTTTCCCTCTAACTTAGGTTCGGCTAGTTTCCTTAGCAGCCTGCTTTGCACCCTCCGGCCTTGGATCGTTAGACTCACGGCGACGTGGGCTCTGCTCGGTCCACGTACCTTCCTCCATTTTCCTTTTTCTTCTCAGGTTCCTTATCTCGGCGTCAAATAATTTTTCCTGCTGCTGCAATCCGAGCTGTTGTACTCATGCAACAATTTTCTCGGCAGTGTCACTTTCTTATCTGATACTCACCTCCAAGATAGTTTCATTGGTTTCCGGAGTTCCGCTAGAAGAGGTTTCCAATATCCTCTCCTGATCCCTCCGTTCTGGGTTTAAAAGTTCATCACTCTGGTCCATACAGTTCCCACGAGTAAGAGGGAAAGAATTGTCCACAGCTGCGGTGCCCTCTGCACAAGTGCAATGCTGGTTACTCTGGAAGGTCACCCAGCCACGCATCCTATCGGCCTAGTCCGCAATCTTAGGATTTAGGTTTTTGCTAAGGTTGTCTCCTCCAGATCTGTTCATTTAAGCTTTGACCCCCGCCCCTTTCGGAATATGGTATGACAGTCACATATGAAAAGTTTCTCTCTACGACCGATGCCGTTTTTCCTGATGCAAACCATTAGCCACGACACGACAGCTTGCTCAGGAGGCCTTTTATCGACCTTAATTGGTCTAGACCGCAAGAGGCTATGCCTACAAGGACTGAGTTCCTCCGACGGTTACCTAATTAGTTAATAATTTAGAAATAGCTCTGGTATAAAATTTGACAGAATAGAAGTTATTACGTTTAAATCTAAAGTATATTAGTGGTTTCAAAATAATATGATATGCAAGCCAAGTGGATCATCCTATATGGTACGGCTATATTTTTGGATTTTGACATTACGGCCTAAATAAAGCAAAAACATTAGTCAAGCGCTTCTATGTTTATCTCTCATAGGTTCTCAATCGTTTACATTTTCTATTTCAAATAAGCTTAAAAAAACTGCAGTTTTACTCATCAAAAACAATACTTATAACAGCACAAAGCAAAAATCGTTGATTAAGATTATTTTAGAAATAAACGTTTTAACTATTTACAATGAGAAAATCAAGAAGAAATCTCGTTAAGCATTCTGCTGTAGCATGAATGAGGCAATGAAATCTCTACTCACCAGAAGCAACACGATTTATTGCGAATGCCCTGATTGAGTTTACTATTCAAAGTCAATACTAAATGCAAACCTCAGGTTTTTCCTTGGTGCTATCGTTGCGATGGCAGACATCTAGAGTAGTAGTTGAACAAATACAGATCTTGTCTCTTTTGTTAAACCATTAGTATTTTTTTATTATATATTTCAGCTTACTCGTTATCATAATGTATGTATATAATGTTAACCTAGGAGTTAGACTGAATTACCAAGAAATTATAAGAGAGAGGCAATTAAAGCCCGAATCCAACTAAGATAATAAATAAAGGTATTTCATTTAAATAAGTACATGTATGTAAGTAAAATGAACATCACTTTTTCCATACTTACATTTAATGCTTCAGGTTTAATGCGTTGATTAAACAATAAATAAACTTTAAAATATCTGACTTAAGTTTGCAAAAGAAACGCCCTTTAAATGTTGGTTTACATTTTAAAGAATATTTATTTATCTTTGAAACGGGTTCCGGTAGATGTAGAAAACATAATAGTAAATGGCTTTATTTAGCCTATATTACAAAAAAAAATTGTCACAATATATACTGTGCTCAAATTTTCACAACATTGGTGTGTAATTTTCTCTTTGGTCACTCTGACCCTTAACAAAATATTTTGTAAATATTTTAGTGCTTTACGTACGTAAACCGCGGTGAATGTAGTGTACAAGAGTGTATGTGAATATAGTAGCATCATTTAGGAAGCGCTAGAGAATCATTATTTGACGACAAAAATGCAATTGGCAATGGCATTTGAAAATGAGGCAATCCGGCAACATTGTTTAATTCACACTAAGTCATGGCTAATTTTGTTTGTTCATTCCCAATCTTCTACGAACGCTTAACTGAACGTAAAAAAAGCTTTTCTGGATATCTTTTTTAATTTTTGAAGCCGGTGGACATTCCTTTATCACATCTCAGTTGCTCCAGTGTTTTCTAGACAGCCTGTATATTTCTAGGAAAAGCAAACTGCATGATAACGATGTTACTTCTAGCAGCTACACCTCTCATAATTACTTCTTTTAATAATTTCAGCTATACTGACCATTTTCCTTATTTACTTGACGTTACTTACGCTGATAATTTTATTTAAATCGATATTGAAGAAAACAAATTTTACAAAAAATGTATTTGGAGAAGAAATCAAAGAAAATAACACATTAAATCCAGCAAAACAACGAATAAGGTCCTTGGATACCTTTAGAGGGTAGGTATTTTACATCAAATCTGAATCTTAAGGTAAACACTAAAAGCGGGATTCTTTCTATTCAGTTTTACATTAGTTGCGATGGTTTTCGTAAATTATGGAAGCGGAGAATATTCCTGGTTGAAACATGTGGTGTGGTATGGTCTACATGTGGCAGATTTAATGTTTCCGTGGTTTTTATGGATAATGGGAGTTTGTGTTCCAATGGCAATTAGATCCCGAATAAAGAGAGGCGATCATGTGCTAAATGGTTTGTGGCAGATTCTGAAGGTATATGATATACATGTAGCTAGTAAGGAAAGCTAATTTTATGCCTTTATGCAGAGTGTGAACAATCGAAAAATGCTTAAGTGAAAGTTACTTAAGATAGAATGCTCTATTAATTAAAATGATTTTAATATGTACCCGGTTGATGGTCGAATGGCTTGCACGCTTGGCTATCAGTCGCGAGGTCCTCAGTTCGAGCCCGATGGACTGCTCTCAGAGTGAGGTTTTCGTGGGTTCCTTTACTCCTTAGGGAATACTGAGAGACAAATATCTTAAGTCACTCCACGGGTGCAGGCGTAATAATAACTCATGGCCGCCGATGCCCCCTATAATTGGCTAAGCTGTTGAGGGATGCTAAGGCATGAATTATTATTATTAAATGTTCGGTTTTGTCAATAACTTATGTAACCCGATTTTATGAAGTTTGCTGTATATTCTTACAATATCAATATTATGCCGTCTCCACTATTATCATACACCTTAAATATCAAATAAAAATAAACACCTATAAGTTTAGAAAGAAAATAAAGTTGGAGAGACTGTTGGTTTACATGATAGACAATGCGGCATAGTCAAATGTCATACTGAGAGGCTGTTGTTTGAAGTGAAGTTAGGCTTGAAATTCAGAGCCTAATGACTCATCCATTATTCTTATTGTTTATATGCTGCCTCATATATTCCATCGTTAAAAAAAAGATATCAAATTCGTTTATTTTTTTTAATGTTCTATGCTTTACGTTCACACTGCATCATGTATACTGCACGAACCATCTCAACTAACAGTTTATATATTGTCATATGATGTATGAAGCGCACGTTTCTGGTCGTGATTGAAGTAGATATTGTTATACAAGTCAATTAATAGTAGAGATAGGATAAATATCTATGCACGTGTATCATCGAAAATACATCAGATAATCTGTTATTATCAAATAGGTTGTTTGTTTTGTTTTTGATAGATGATGTGAAAAGGTTTCTCTAGTGCACCTATAGTCATTTACTAGAATGGCGGTGATGCTGCAGTAGAAAAGACAGAGAGTGATGAAACATATAATGCGCTAAACATCAAAAACGTATATCGTCAACGGTATATTTGAATACTAATTGTTAAGAAGGAAATAGTATTTCATTAATTGGTAATGGGCTGTAAGCAATTACTTACTTAGTGTAAGTGATCTTATCCGCTAAACTAGATTACTCTGTACCTAACTATTTATGTGGAAAACTATGATTTGTCATTTAATTAACATATTTTAAACATCGTAAATTACGTCTCTTGATACTTATGCTGGCTCTATTTTATCAATATAGGCGACCATTGAACATATCCAGTATTTTCATATAATTGTTTACGGAACATTTTACTTTGTAGAGATCCTGCATCCTGTTTTTTCTTGGGATATTTATCAACGGCTCAGCAAGTTTAATAGACTTTAGAATATGCGGTATACTACAAAGGATTAGTATCTGCTATTTAGTTCATTCAACCCTGTGTTTCCTAACTATGAAAAGAGAAGAAAACCGGGTAACTAGTGGATACGTAAGACGGACATTCATATTAATATTCGTTATTAAAGAACTGATTTCATATTTAATTTTTAGCGGTCTTACATTGCAGATATCGCATTAATTAAGTACTCTTGGGTGACTATGTTAATAGTTTGGTTACTCCATTCTGGAGTAACATATCTTGTGCCATTTCCGGGATGTCCAAGGTAAGTATTGGTAAACTACTTAATCATTCACAAATATTCTATGAATCTGCAATTTTTGTAACTAATTACTTAATTTCAAAGGAAATACTCAAAAAACAATTTCTTAACTATAATAAAATTGCGCGCATTTTATCTTTATTTCACTAGAATACCTAATGCTTACAAAGGTTTCAGAAAGAAAAATTTGTTACTTAACTTAGAAAACCAAAATTATCAAATGCCCAATTTCGAGAAAGTCTTGATTTTCTTGCTACTGCTACCTACCATAAAGAAACAAGTGTATGAAACGCACAACTTTAACAAAAGAAACTGAAAAAAGAAAATGAGTTGAGCCAAATATTACAAAAATGCTCAAAAAATCATTGCTTGGAGGACTATAGTTATGAAACAATTTTCATTAAAATAGCAATTCATCATCACATCATTTAAGCAAGTGTCTATCGTTATTATCAAATTATGTTTGAAAAAAATGATTGCGGTATATCACTACTACTACTTTAAAGAAAGTGCTTAAAATGTAGTAAATAAATCCATGAAGTGAAAGAAGCAAGTGCAATCCAGATGAGTTGACAAAGTCAATTATAGCAGTAAATGTTGTAGCGAACAATCGATTAAGATATTCTGAGTAAAAGCGCTGGATAATCCAAGAAAGCAGCATCTAGAATTGCCAAACTTGCAACACTTTGTAAGGCACTGCACAACCGCATTAAAAGAGCTCTTTTTATTGCAGTAACATTGGTTTTATAAACATATATATCGTGGATGATATATTTCCTGAAATTAGATGTAGATTTCGATTCATCTGTAAATATAACTTTGGTCTAATCGTCTATTGTTCAACAGAATTTAGACTTCATGTCATCTATGTATATCTAAATCTCTATATTGATAAAAATGAAGTTTTTGTTCTTTTGAAACATTCTTTTTATTGCACGATCGTTATGACTTTGTCAATAGACATTTAAATGAAAAT
Organism: Protaetia brevitarsis; assembly: GCA_004143645.1. Lineage (NCBI taxonomy): Eukaryota > Metazoa > Arthropoda > Insecta > Coleoptera > Scarabaeidae > Protaetia > Protaetia brevitarsis. The sequence goes on along the minus strand of RXPK01003122.1, from coordinate 59,607 downwards.
AACTATTAAACTGAAAAACAAGTGTAGTTAATAGACAAATACCGAATTAAGCAATCGACACAAATTATTTGAACGCTCCAGAAACAAGGAAACAAGCAATTTTACCGCATTTAATAATATAGTAAGGATTTGATAAAAGAATCAACAACACGAACAACATAGATAAGAATAATTGTTTTATACTACTGACCTTCAGCCCAATTTAAAAACAAAATCTTATTGTTTTTTACATACTACTAATAACCGTGTCCTATATTTTTCAAAATAACATCATTACAAAAAAAAAAATTACTTCTATTGTCTCTAACTATAGTTATGCTATTAAACACAATGAGTTGCATATTTGTGAACCAGAAAGTAGAAGTAGTTCATGTATTTCTTCAATTCATAACTAGATTAATTACACTATTCACCTAATAACTAAACCTGCAGAAACGAGTGCGCACTCATTGGCGGCGATGATATATTTCGAAAGCGGTCGTAGTTGGGATTCATACGCTGGCTGCCGTGTTCAGGATAAAGGCATTTTTGCTATAGATATTGTTTTTGTCATATAACTCTAGATACTACAGTCCTCTATTTTTCTGTTAAGTTCAAATAGTTTTGTGGATATTTACTAAATATTTAGTTTGCTCGTACATATTTATAATGTTTGTTACCTTTTTGGACTAAAAAGCCGTCAAAACAGAGCTTCCAGGAAAAAAAAAACAGATACGACCTTTATCCTAGATGTATTAATGCCAGGGTGGATTGATGACGAATCGACTGCGTACTTTGCTGTAGATTAATGCTTAATAGATTTCTTAACCGATTTTCGATGTTAGAGTACACTAGCACTATTATTAAATATATTGTTTGCAATATCACCATTTTACCATAGTTTTTATGTGTGTAAAAGATATATTAACAACAATCAACACCGGTTAAATACACAACGTGATATATCATATAAATTTTTAATCGCGAACCCTACGCTGCTGCGAAAGCATTCCTTTCTGCAGCACTACTAATAACCGATCATTCAAAATTATATTTCGTGGTGAGAAAACCATGGGAAAAAAAACTTAAGAATGTAGGAACCGAAACAACAGCAACCATCTCCGAAAGAACTTTGTAATACTATAAATAAATTGAAATGCAGAAGCGCAGGATCAGAAAACATGGTGAAAATGAGTTAACAGAAATAAATGTGAAGTAACGAAGCAATGCCTGAAGAACGATCATTAGGTATTATAATTCCCATGTCAAAGAAGGAAGGTCTAGCAAACTGTGTTAATTGCAGAAGCATGAATTTACTAACTGAGGGGTTTGAAAATAAATCATTCAAGAAAGATGAAATAATGATACCTAAAAGGTAGTGGAAGAATATTAGTATGGTTTCAGATGGAAAGTGAACATGTTTCAAATAAAATGATACAACGTTGGAATGTTTCATATAGTATTTATGAATTTTCCATGTGCTTTTGACAGCGTAAAAATAAAAAAAGAATCTGCTAAATAATGCAAATGAATATGAAAAAAATAATCAAGCTTATCAAAATGATATTTGATCCAATAATGATATAAACAGACGATAACTATGTTATTTAACGCAGTTTTACAGCTATTTCTGAAATATTAACGACTAGAACATTCCAATGGGATCAAATATTTGGCCGCTATATAATACCCGCGATGCTAAACTTTAAGCAACCGTTCAAAATGCTAATTCTTAGTCGTGAAAAATAGGACTTAGAAATACCAACATGTGAAATAGGTGCAAACTTCTCCTATCTCAGTTCAGTATTTCTGCTGATGATGATAGCTTTGCTATTGAAACGTACGTCCAGTTTAGTGCAGTTTGTGCTGAGGGGTCTAGGAGAAGTTTGCAGTATTACCAGTGCCATAGTTTGGAGTATTTTTGTCATATGAAATAGAATATCTGATATTCCACACTGATGGATCCAAGATGCCACAGTGGGTGGGAGTCTAAGTTATTGGTGCGAACTTGCAAACGGAAATATTTGCAAAAATGTCTACCGCCAAGAAAACCTCAAGAAAGAGAAGAGCAGTGTTAACATCTACACAAACATTGATAACCAAACCATGCTGAGCACTAGCTTTTAATGCAAATAGGTATATTAGTGCCAGACTAACGTAGTGTGACTGACTATAAGAAAGTTACTTTGGCTTGAATGCTAGCGTACTCCCACATAAAAATTACAAGATGGCTGATTGACTGGCTAAACAAGGAATCAGCAGCTATGAACCAAAATTAAAGCTCATATCAAGAGAATTGCAACCTTTTTTTTCTCTGGAAAAGTTCATGGCAGTTGATAGCACAAGGGCAAATCAACTCTTTGCTAAACATCAACAAAAATAGGAATTAAAGCTACTTCCTCAGAACACAGCATACATACTGTATTACTATAGTACTACTAAGTTAGAGCCATTTTCGTATTCCGGACGATAGCACATGAACTGCTATTAATTAACTGTACTAATATATAATATTCTCACCTTTGTTAAGTAAGTAAATAATAATAAGTAATAATTGTTACAGATTTTTTTAGATTTCAATCAGTACAGCTTTTCTTCTAAATAAAATACTAAATTTATAATTAAAAAAAGCTCTTGTAAATGTGTTTATTTTAATACCCGTAACATGCATCTTCACTGAAGATGTCCGAAATTTCAGGATGTACACTATTATTTAATTTAGGTGTAACACTACCTCCTTCTTGTACAACCAATTGGTTATTTCCTTTTGGAATTTAAACTTGCTAAAATACAATTTACGATACATATGTACGTATATCTCAGAAATCAGCACGTGTTAGTCGTGCACAATTATATATCGAGTGTTTCAACATGAATGACGTATTAGTAATAAACAATTTATTCAAAATGAACAAACATAAGGGTCTAAAATATTTTACCTGTATTTTCAGTACTCAACGGAAAAAATGCGTTTCCTTTATATCTTGGGAATACTTGAAGGGGGAAATATAGAAGTTATTGAATAATAAGAAATGCAACCATTAAAACCTATGTTTATATTTTATTTCATTTAAATAAAAAAACAATGTTACCTGCATTAGAGAAAAGTGATGGAAGATGAAATATTTTAGATATCGAACTTACCTCAAGCATCTGGCACATGCAACATTGTTACAATAGAGTTTGTAGACTTTGATCTTACATTCATGTGAATCTTATTCGTATTTATTCGTTGTATTTTCCCACAATAAACTGCAAATACAATAATATAGATACTAATATCACTTTCATTTCACAACACGTCAAGTTCTGACAGCTGTTACTCCCACTACCTCTAAATACATACATTTTTAAAACCCGTCCCGAAGCGGTTTCAAACACAAGGAGAGTTATTCGAATACTAATAACTTATAACGCCTTAATTTTGATAATAAAATATATGGTTTTATATCTTTATAAATATGGTTTAAGGATTTCGGCAAAAAAGACCTTAAGTACATAATGAAATAAAAATTGAAATATTAGGATTTAAAAGCATTGCGCACAACTATATGACTTGGTTAGATGGGTTGCCTACCTAGAGCGCCCCCTCCATTCGCATTTAATTTTTAACATAGTGTACATACATTTAAAATAAAAAATAATCTTCAAAAAAAGTTTCTTTCAAGGCATCTGTAACTGATTTTTTCGTGCGTTTTAACTTGTTTATTAGTTATTCAGTACATATTTTTACAATTTTAAATTATTGCTACAGTTTTTAGTAAATACAAAATGAAAAGATGTACATGGAAATAATTATATATTATGCCGCTTCCCAGAGCTTATTTGATTTATATAAACTGATTAATTGCGGGAAAGAAAGACAAACTTTATCTTATTATTTGAATAATTTAATTATATCTCGACTCTTTCCATCTTTGCTAAATTTTTGAAATTTCTTATTAGTGGGATCATTATCGTATATAATATATACCTACTATGTTTTACTGGTTACACCGTTATTTCTTTTCGCGATTAACATTCAATGCTTATTAACATTTTCAGTGGATACCTAGGTCCAGGAGGGATTCATGAAAATCGCAAGTATTACAACTGCACCGGAGGCATTGCTGCGTACATTGATTCAAAGATATTAGGACAACACATATTCCATTACGGACGTTCTAAAGAGATTTTTTTGTCAAAACACTTCGAGCATGAAGGGTTATTAGGTATTTCTGACATCACATTTTTTCACTATACGTAGCATACCCAATTAATTAGTTGCCTTTCAATCTTCCTTACATATTAACAAACCATCTTTTTTTTTACCAACAGGGACATTTGTTGCATTGGTCCATGTATGTTTTGGCGTTCAAGCTGGAGCGACTTTATTAACATATAAAGATCACAAGAACAGAATAACACGGTGGTGCATTTGGGGTACGATACTTGCCCTCGCTGGAGGAATTCTTTGCGACTTTTCGTTTAGTGACGGGATAATACCTTTAGTAAAACACTTATGGTGCGCTCACTGTTTGCCCCTCACAATACTACGCAAGAATAATGATTTTACCGTATTTGCAGGACCACGTCATTTATGTTCATCACTGTAGGACTGGCGTTTCTGTTATTTACATTATGCTATGTGCTGGTGGACATGTGGAAGATATGGAGTGGGAAACCGATTATATTCCTTGGAATGAACTCAATTACTATTTATGTAGGTCACTATCTTGTTAAGGAACGTTTTCCCTTCTCGTGGTACGTACACAGTTACGAGACTCACTTTACAAAATTATTAGAGGACGTCACCGATACAGCTTTATGGATACTTATTGCATATCTTTTGCACAAGAACAATATTTTTATAAAAACTATGAATATTATTATATTAATCAAAAACTGATATTATCAGAAATGTTGTTTGATTATCATCAGAGATATATCACATAGGTGATTGCGCTAATGACATTCACAATCAGAATCATCGTTCATAAATTTTTGCATTCATTATGAGATAATTCAGCAGCAATAAATAAGAGTGTTATGTGTATATCTTTAATGATATACAACAAACAAGCAATAGCCGCGCATACGGACTCGTTTTTGTAATTATATCAATGTAACAAGCGCATTCATGTAGTAATCCTACTATTTATTGCATGTATTACTATTATTGGCTTATATTTTGCTGTATATTAAAAGTTATTTACAATTAATAAATTATTGTTTATTAATATCATCAGGATTCATTTTTGTTGTTGTGGAAGCCGTTGAACCTGTTGTTCTCCGGAATCACTGCAGCCTCTTGTCTTTTTGTATTAAGCCTCGAGAAACAAACGAATCGATGAAACAAGCTGCAAGATTGAAGGGATATCAGTTTACACAACATGGGGAAGACACTGCTGGTATGGAAACAAAAGAAGATACCCGCAGGATAGGTGTTATGCCTTCTACCTTAGAACCTAGTTCTGAACGAGCTACGCAATGAAAGCCAACTTTGGGGTGTGCACACTATCTTGTTATTCTGACCGAAGGTAAATTCAATAACGTCGTGCGGAGCAAAATGCAGAACGCTCAACAGGTTATACAACAATGAAGTAAGGAAGAAAGTCTCAACGTTGGTCCCGCCAAAACTATGCAACACTCGAACTTGCCAGATAGTCTAGCAAATATCGGTGTGATGGTCCGGCCGCTCATGAACCGTGAGCAAGGGCGTGGGTTCTTGATTCTTTTGCTATATTTAAAAGGGCGCCAGCTGTGGCCAACAGCAAGGAAGCCAGGATTCAGCAAACAACAAAACAACAAGAATTTTGCCCAAAATAAAGTTTAATAATATAATATTTGAAATATATAAATTGAAGATAGGTTGAAAAATAACGAAATGAATTTAAAATAATTATAAAAGTGAAAATTATAAGTTGACAATCATGTGCAATGAGTAAACAGAGTAAGATTGAATTTAAATACAAAAATAAAGAAAAATCAGTATTGGCTCTATATTATTGTAATGAAGGTACTAATGTTATTTTTGCAGATTCCACACGGCAACGCGACAACAGCTGCTATCCCCCTGCCAAAGTATCTGACCATCTAAGGCGTTTAAATTATGATAAAATACAAATAATATAGGTACCATTGGCACGTCACGTTATTATGAGTTAAATTAAATAATACTGAAAATGTACCATAAAAGTACACAATGGTGTGGCTTCATTTACTAACAAAAATTTGACTAACTGTGAATTAAATTTGTAAATAATTAACACTATTAAAATTCACAAGTACTACTAACAACAACAATAAATATGTACAGCACGGCGTGGCAAAATAACACACAAAGTCTTAATTACATAAATGAACAAACAAACGGGTAATAACAAAAAATAAATGACGGTGCAAATATAAATAAGTGAGAATTAAATATGGATGTCCTGCGATCTCTTTCTACGAAGATAATAAAATGGAGAAATCCTACCTCGGCAGATGTCTGCATGAGTTACCTTCCAGAGACGTGGTGGTTCACCCGACTATATTCTGGTGGATACTCTTCACCTTGTAAACTGTACGGCTCAGCAAATTTCGGAGAGGTGAATTTCAGCCGCTCCACACGGGTTTAAACTTACGTCTCGGACCAATCTCCAGGTAGGTAATGTGATTAAACTCCAATATTTAATGCAGGACTTTTTCAGATCTCATCACATTACGAGAAGCAAAATCAGCAATGGACAATGCAACCAATTCTTCAAAGATAAGAAGAAAAAAGGAAAAATCCAAAAAGCCTAAAAATCGTAATCAGTAATTACCATGTGCTCTTTGCAAAAAAAATGTAACATATTAATATTAGCAATTGTAAAATATAGTTAAAATAATAAAATATGCAAAAGTAAAAAAGTTCATTATAGTTTGTGATTTCAAGATGTGAATTTACTAGAAAAATATATAACTAAATTTAATTTATTACCTAGATCTTTTAAGCTTCACATTAAACGTCTACACTTTGCAATAACTGCGCCCGAAAAGAACGAATTTCTATGCGAACCTCGAATCCTCGCGCAAAAAATTGTTATTTACAATGATCCAAAGAAATATGAAACAAAACTGCAATCAAATAATTAAATTATCCTAAACTTATAAATGTTAAGTGAAATTAATCGACATTCAATAGTATGAAATTAGATATATTTAAAAATTAAATTACAAGCACATGATAATACTGTATACACCGTTGCTCAAATGAAAATGACCGTTACAACTACCATAATAGAATTTACGAGAAAAAGGAAGTTAAATGCTCTTGGATCGCTAAAACTGCCAGAGGGAGTGATATATGTTGGTGCCATTCTTGGCTGCACGCTCTCATGGAATCCACAGCTTCAGAGAATTAAATGGGTGTCAAAAGTCAATGGGTAAATAGGAATTAAGACCAAATATATACTGGACACACATCCCAGTGCTCAGACCAAGGGACGGCTCCTCTTAAAAGGCCACGGGGCCATGGCCCAACTTTGCAAACCACAAATTAATCAATAAAAAGCTTTTATTTTCTGTAAAAATACCGATAAGTACACACACACATACATTTAAGTACAGAATGAACGTTGGGATTCCCATGATTTGATGCGACGAAATGCGTTTCCCAGTTACTTATGCAGAAAGCGGCAAACTGGGGCCACGTCTAGATTGGCACTGATTTCAGACGTTTGTTGGTCTCCGCGCAGAACTAGAGGAAAGAGGGAGGGGGAGGAAGGGGGGGGGGGGGATCGCAGTATACGCAAGAGTTTACATTAAAGTGAGGCATCCGGATCTTGCCCGCTGCCCGCTGGATGATCGAGTTACGCGTCATCAGTATACGTCAGTGCTCGGCACTGCTCGAAGATCGCTATTGAAAATAGAAACATATATAGAGGACCGTCACACACAGATTTCGGTTTAGACACTTCCCCGCAATAAAAATTGGGTTTAAGAGCGTTATTCCTGAAAAATACATCATAATAGTGTTTTAAGTAAAAAAAAGAAACCCTTTGCTTAGGTAAACAAACAAAGAAAATAAAAATCGTGTTTCCCATTCTTTGTAAGAAATACGTCCGCTTATGCTTAGAATATCCACTATTTTTACTCGACGATCTTTACATAACTCATATGCTCGGTGTTGTTATAATTTTGTTGATATAAATCACAAAAACAACTGAATAGTTTTGCGTTAATTAGGTGGCGGAATGTAAACAAGTGGCCCATATACGTGCAGTTTAAATACTAAACATGTACAATTCCGAAGCAAATACGTTAGTATTTATATTTAAGTAGATAAGTACTCCCGATAAGAACTTAATGTATTTTGCATTTTAAAATTGCTTCTAAATTTGTCTACATTATTTTTTTTTGAGTCGGTATTATTTGAGTTAGCAATGAAAGCAGTAATAAATTACTGCAAGTTGAGCTAACCGATTCAAAACTTTGTCTACTATATCTGCCATTCAGCAATCGAAGGAAACGGAGAAGCTGATGAATTAGCAAGGAAGGGATCATCGGCTTCATATATGGATCCACAACCTGTTCAAGACTGTCTAAAAACACATCACAGGCGCAGGTAAGGAATTGAGCAAAAGTTTGTTTGGTGCATGCGAAGAAGTGTATTTCACTGAGTCATGTCAGAATTAAGAAGGTGCTTGAACTTAACCGTAAAAGTGTCAAGATAGTTGTCTCTCTCTTTATAGAACTGTAAATTCAAAAAGCACTTACACAGAGTCGGGCTCTCCAATGAGACTGAATACCGACTGTATTTAGAAGACAAGGAGACAGTTGGGCACATTTTCTGTCACTGTTGACCCTTTCCTAGAAGACCTGCAAACAATCTCATTCAGCAAGATACTAACTATCTTTTGTTGCATGAACTTTGAGATGACATCAGCTTTATAATAAGCTCTCGCAGTTCCAGTGGACGGGACGATTAATCGAAATATGCGGATGCTATCTTTCAGTGAACTAAACTAAAACTAAACTAACTGCCAAGGAAGGAACCATCGGCTTTATATATGGGCCCAAAAACTGTTCTAGGACTTTCCAAAAAAATTAAACAAGAAACACTAAGATAAAACAACTAGTCAAATTCATGGAAAGACCTATATTGAGGGACCGTCAAAGCAGAAAACTGAAGAACTACTGCAGCTTAGTAGGAATCGTCTTCGCAGGTCTCCTTATAGGCCAAATGACGAAAATCTTTGACCCTGTTCTATGTAAATCCGTACGTATAATCAGTGACACTAGAAATGTTCCACCCAGAAGGAACAAGTTGTTTAACTTGATTTTTTGGCATCATAATGACTCTATTTAAAGCAAATTATGGTAATAATGTGAGCGTTTTATCTTAGATATTTTTTTGCGAAGAATTTTATCTGTTAGTTTTTTTTTGTGAAGAAACCTGTTTATGAGAGCTGACTAGTACAGAAATGTTTAGTTTGTTTAGTTTGCGCGTTCAATCGTTAACCAATAGTTTGGAGAATAAGGTAGACCTGTTACTATGCGTACACTATATCGCCGTATTCGAGTTTTTGGACTTTTTTCATACCGTTCACGATTAGTGCTTCTTCTGACTGCGGACTACTGTCATCAACGTTTGAAGTGGTGCAGAGAACGATGGGATTGGGAAGCGGAATGGCATAGTGTCCTCTTCAGCCATGAATCGCGATTCTGTTTAGGTATGCATGTGACCGTAGAAGGGTACGACGTCGACGTGGAAAGCGATGTGATATTGGGTTTTCTATTGAGAGGCATATACACAGAGCCGTTGAAGTAATGGTTTATGGGGCTATTGCCTATGGTAGTCGATCACCACTTCTCTTTAATCGAGGCAGTATGACAGCTGCGCGTTACGTTGATGATGCCCTTCAAACTACTTTACTATCTTATCGAGATGGCCGTCCACATGTCCGTTTTCAACAAGACAACGCACGTCCCCATATTGCTCGTCAAAATATGTAGGCTGTAAATTAACGTAAACTTTGTTAAATTATTATGGAAGATTTCATGTTACCCGAAGGGAAATAATATTTTCCACAGTGCCTAGTTATACAAGCGTTAAGGAAAATGAGGCGGAGGATATACTAGCCGGACGAGGTTTGTCAATGCTATGTATTGAAACCAACCCCAGAAATAACAAAGCAAATGAACACACCAAGGAATAGTGGCGAATGTTACCTAAACAAAAAGAAACAAAACTGTTCTTAAATGAACAAGCGACTTCTTAAGTAAGGACCAGAAGACTATTAAAATGATGGTAGCATATTAAGTGGTCAATTTAGTTTAATCATCTTAGGCAAAGGATACTATTTGTTGCAGACTCTGCCAATACAAAAAGAAAGCGTTAATTCTTTGAGCTGCCGTGGCAAAGACAAGATTTCTGCTACTGAGTTCACTAGTATATACACAGGTATACAGCCAGTAAAATTGCCTCTCTAAATCGAGAGGCTTTCTCGCGGTATCGCAGCCGGCTTAGTTACAACCATGGATCTATAATATACATGGATAAGGTATATCTCATACCGATTGACTCCAACATTAGAGAGAGAGGTTATGAAGTGAGACGGAGCTAGTACTGGCAAAACATCCCTTAGTCGTAGGGAATCCCTTATAAATTTTTGAATTATATACCTGTATTACCCGAATTTTGCTGCGGTTTTTCCCATTATTTTTGTGTTGTGAGCTGTGTCACAGTATGCTTTGTGTTGTCGATCGGTTCACGGAAAAATAATTGCGACAAATTTTACTAAATAAATCATAACATTTTACTACAACTTGTAATAAAATACCAGATTATTCCAACTTGTAGTATATTTTTCTAAACATTTGTAGATAAGTCCTGTATTAACATATATTACAATTTGTAACACTTATCTAAACATATATGTGAGTCAAACTTTCACAGTATTTTACTAAAAGGTTTAACAACCATTATTATATTTTCTTGCAGCAATGTAACTATTAGCTTTACTAAATGTAGTAACTGTTTATACTGTGCTGTAATGGACGTCATTGTTAAGTGTAACAGAATCTTAAACAATTTTGTAAATACCGTAAACGTAAAATGTAGTAGTTTGTTTTTATAAAATGTTTTATATTTAATTAATCTACACGATTGAGATTAATATATAATGTACATAGGTATATACATTATGTAAATTATACATTAAAGTTTGTGTGCTACTGAAGTAAAATGGAGTTATTTTACATTATACCTACCTACGACTCTAGCTATGGTTTCATCGAGATCCGCGCTGGTAGAATAGCTTCAAAAATTTGAAATGTTGATACACATGCATTTAAGCAATATTTAGTCGAAGTTAACATTAAAAAAAATATATGTTAATCAGTAGATATTTTTCCTATTATCAAACTTATTACACAAAACAAAGAATGTATCAAAAGAAAAATATTCACCAAATCGAAACAAATAAAACAACAGTCGGGAACACATTTATATTTATTGAAAATTTCTTTGTTTTCGTTACATAATAAATAAAACATATAGCAGCGCCATTACATTATAGCATTTTAAATACTTTCACATTTATTTATATTACATTATAGCATTTTCACAAAAACAATAATTATTATGAATGAAATGAAATAGGCAATTCCAAATAAAAATATTTTTAAATTGAATTAGTCTTTCAAAAGTAAAATTCTTATAATAAGGGAATTCTGAGCTTCGTAATCATTTTTTCGTAATGATGGGTTCAGTCAACCTTTGTTAATGTAATATTGCACATTACGCACTTTAATTTTTTAAGATTATTAATACTAGTATCAAGTTAAAACTTATAAAGACTGCTGAACCCACAATAATTGTATACAAACAATACGAAACATGGTAGTGAACGCTACTAAATAAATCTACGTATGTTTATAAAAAATTAACCTTTAAACTTATTATTTTGTCACGTCTTCACACATAACCTAATACTATTCAACACGAAGTAAAAATACAAAGTTTTCGTATGTTTATGTTTATTTTTACTAAACTTACGAAGTATGTCAACTTTTACGAATTTGTAAAAATATATAGGTATTTAACAGCTTCTCAATTCTCTTAATTAACCTTTAGGTACTCTAAAATTTCAATATACATATATTTCTACATACTTTGTAATTGATATATTTACTAAAAATGAAACACTTTTACACACTTTTGCGAAAAATTTGACAATTTGTGTGCAGTCTCAATTATTACTAAATATAATTCATTATCACGATTAAAGTGCCGAATAACCTTGGTGTCTGTGATTGCCAAATATATACCGATGTATGCAGTATAACTTTGCAAAACCAAGCCACTACTAAGAAACTTCTGTTCAGTCCAAACAAGCCGATTAATATTACTAATTCTGCTGATTGTAAAAGATGCATGCAATTGAATAATAATGCAACAATAGATATAAACCGTTCATACAATTAAAAACACAGCGTTTTATAATTCCCAATTCATACAAACTTTCTTTCACGAACTCATTCATTGATAAAACGTGTGCAAAATGTCTTCTTACTTCCGCCTACCAAACAACAACGTGCCACAAAGGTAAACAGCAAACACGGAAATGTACAACAATGCGCATGTGGAGATGGCGTTAGTTAATAATTTGGTCACAAAAAATGCCGCCAATAGAAAAGTAGAGAAATGTGATGTCATTAGTCTTTTTACCCCCGGATAATGTTGTAGTGATTTACCACATAGTTGCGTATGTCATTATTACAAGTTTTAAGACAAATTTTTAGAATTTGTCAATGGAACAGTAACAACATTTTGTAAGTAATTTATTAGCAGCTTTGCCTTTATTTTACTAAAATTGTGTCTATAATGTAGTTGCATTATCAGCATTACAAATTTGACAGTTTTTTTGCTACAGCAGTTCGAATAAGAAGATTATAAATGTAATAAGGGTAACTACAAAAAGTTATTTGCAAAATTGTAATAAGCAGTACATACTTATTTTTTTCCGTGTTTCAACGAGATATTTCGATAATTTCCTTTAAATTATCTACAAATTTAGGGTGTCTACATTTGGGTTTATCGTATCATAATTATTATAAAAAATGGTTATTTCGTGTTGTGCATATGGATGTAAAAATCGATTTGTGAAAGGTGGCAATTTAAAATTCCACAGGTGTGTTTATTTTATATATTTAAGTAATTATTTAATGTTATTATAATATGAATTTGAATTTTAGATTTTCTTCTGATCCACAAGCAAGAAAGAATTGGATTAGTGTATTAAAAAGGGATAAGATGGCAATAAGAGACCACGTTGAATGATCTGGGAATAGACAATTTGGATATATAAATTATGGTGCTTTTTTAATGACAATGACCGCTTACCCAAGCAAAAAATGCTTTCGTCTTTATGCTAGTTGCACTTAATTCCAATTGGAAACATTTTATTGAGGATGTGTAAGTTTGTGCCCAAAGCTTAACAAACAATGAAAGTTTATCACTTTTATTACATAGAAAAAATCGGGACAAGTTAGTAAACACAAGTAAAGATGTTGGTTCGGTATGCAAAGTTGCTGAATCTGTATTTAGGCAACAGAGAAAAGTTTAAATAATTTGAATTTAACAGATTATTTTAAACATTTAACAAGTCACTTTTACGAACAGCAGTCATTAAATTCACATCAATATCAATTAATAAAATTAATACTGCACAATTATCATACGCTAAGATTACATCACTACTACAGGTGCGAAAATGCAGAAGCTGTAAGAATTAGACAAGTGCACACAAAAATGGTATTATTTAAACATCATTGATGTGACAATATAAATAAGTTTTTTTTTTATTCAATAAAGGATTAAAAAAATATGGTGTATGCTCTTATTTTACGACCGTCGTTACTGCTAAGACGATTATTAATAGACTTAATTTATTTTATGAGTATTTAGATAGTTTAAACTAATACTTTCCGCCCTTTTGAAATTATAAAAACCACTTTAGGTGCACAGCATATTTTCAACAAAATTAAGGTAGAACCACATTTATCGTACACAAATATCCAAACTCATTATATAGAAATGTTTTCATGAATATCATTTATCATAATCGTTAAATATAACCCAGTAGCGAAATATATATTATTCCCGCCTTTAATTTGTAATGAGAATCTTTCTGCAGTACTAGCTCCTATCTCACTCGTATTTTCTCTCTCTAATGTTGGAGTCAGATTGCCTACATAGCGGGCGGGTTATATGGCGCTATAGAATAGTATAATATCCATGGTTACAACAATTACTCCTAATAGAGGTAACAAAGATTAGCTTCTTGCTACCATAATACTATATACCTATATTTCATATTCATCAGGATGTAAATGATTAATGCCGCAAAAAAAATAATGGAAGAATATTGTATAGAAAAACGATACTGATATTACCGTTATGATTTAGCCTCCTATTTTTTTTACGCATTTAAGTTATACTAGCCTTCAAATATGCTAATATCCTGTAGTAATCTGTATACGTATCTGAGTGATTGACCGAAGAAATTCTCTGGGTTCAATTTTACCTTGACAAAAATTGTCTGTTGTTTGGATTTATAGCTTCGCATTTACACAGAATGTGGTACGTGATTTTGATGATCTTATTACGCAGTCTGCAATTGGTATCTGCAGTGTTGGTCCCAATACATAAAATTTGCATATTGCTTAATATATAATAAACCGCGATTTTACTTTTGCGCCAACACATACAAACAGAAAACTGTTCCATAATTTCTGTTCTTAACCGATGTATATAACTCGGGTCTGTAATCGTTATGCAATTTATTATATCAGGGCGTTTTTAATCGCGCAAAGTTTTTCTTCCTTAATAATTAATACCACACCTAGAATAGAAGCAATTAGTGAAAGGCCAACCATAAGTTTTGTGGCAACCGAAATATTACAAGATGCTTATTTTACTAAAGCCCGCTTTATGAACGCATGTCAGTTTACCTTAGAACGGTTGCCCCAAGTTAACTCATTACAATTAAAAAAGGATAACGAATACATGTACTTTTTATCTCTGATTCGGACACTTACCTTTTCCTTCAACTGAATTTACCGAATTTTTTTATAAATATGCTATAGGGGAAAGTGTTGGATAATCTACTAATAATTATCTGAACTTCGTTCCGTTGCAATTACAGCTTTTATTCTTTCTAATGATTAGAAATGATCCATTATTCGGAAATTCAAATTTTGTGTTAGGCAAATAATCAATATTAAGTACATTAAAGTGGAATAAAAATACCTATTTGCTTCACATGCAATCAGAAACAAATTCTCCTCCTCCTGTGTATGTTATATTGAGAACCACGTGATCAAGGATTCGAAAACCTACGGAGATTCAGTCTTATATGTACACGTGATTAAAGAGCAATAATAGTTGCTACATTTCTCATAAAACGGAATAAAAATTTTCATCTCCTTATCGGTACAAAATATTAGATAATCGGGTCAGAATGTTCTAGTATTATTACAGGACTCAAAGTTGTATTTAGATACATTCAACATGCCTTTAAGGGCACTTCAAACGCATTTCTAATTCTAATTTTCATACTATTTACAGTTATAGTGAATAAACACCTTGACATCTCAAAGAAAAAACACATGTTTAGTCAGGTCTACGGACCTTGCCGGCCATCTAACTCCTTTTCTTGTCCATCTATCAGGATAATGCTTATTTAAGTAATTAATTACGCCATGCGCAGAGTAAACCGGTGCTTCATTTATGTTGGAACTACATTTGTCCTCCCTCCTACTGCAAGAGATAACTCGTTCAACAACTCTCAAAATTTTATGTGTCAGGTATAGCAATAACATACAAAATTTTCAGTGGAATATATCTAATCTTATTATGTATTTTGAAACTATAAGAAATTCTTTTTTAAATGATATATCACATATCATCGTTATGTAATCATTTAAAAACATAATTTGAAAGGAGTGTTACAAATGCACGCTTAGACAAATTGAACACACATAAAACAGCAGGCGGTGAAAACAATTAGAACAGCTTTAGTGTCAAACTAACTGAGAAAATCCATACGTATTATTTTCATCAAAAGTAGCACGAATGGTGATCATAATTCTAATGATGAAAAAATGGATATGTTTATTGTGTACATCAGATGTAATGGTAATAATAGAAACGCATATGCGATATATCAAACTTTGTATCCAGAAAGAAGACATCCACATCCTCGTACATTTACAATGCTGGAACATAATTTACGTAGAAATGGCTGTTCTTAAAAATGTTGATTATTATCTGTCACTTAAATTATTTTGTTTTTGCCTTTGATTTTGACATGGCTGTGAAGATGGATATTTAGCCGAAACTAGTCAGGCAATAATCCCGTACTATTAATTGAGTACTATACTAGTATACTACTATACTTTAAATGATTAGATAATTATGACATATGAAGTTTGTTCGCGTCGCATGAACTATTTGCACTATTACGCACTTTTGCACACAAAAGTTCTTAAAAGTGCATAATAGTGCAAATAGTTCATGCGACGCGAACAAACTTATGATATGTCATTTTTAGTTAGTTTAGGTTTAGAGTTTCAAAATACGTACTAAAATTGGGTACATTCCATTTAAAATTTTGTATATATTTGCCATATCTGACCACATTTGATGTTAATTTTTTCTTTTAAGGCATATAATAGGGAATTAGATGTAGAACAACTTTTATTCTTTAAAATTTTGTGGTATCTCTAACAACAGACGAGATACCTGGTGTGACAACTAAAATCAAACAGACTATACCGTTTAAAAGTGTTAATAAATAAAACAAGTAATTTAAAAGAAAACTACTGAAGATGGGTATAGGGAATATATAAAAAAGATTACAGTAACATTCCAGGTAATTTTACGCCTGGAATATTACTGTAATTTTGCAAGTCGCTAAAGAAATTTATATTAATTTACAATTTTATGACTACAGTAGGTACACGAGTGTAAAAGTTCACCAAACACTACTAGGGCTTTTTGGTAAAATTTCAGTGTTTGTTCTGTGTAATTGCAGTTATCTATTAGTTATCTACAGTAGCATACATATTTACATTCTGTACTTATAATGTTTCTTAACGTCTTCAATGTTATATGAAATTTATTCTTAGTAACAGGTTAACAAGTTATAGAAAGATCCGGTTGCATCAGAGTATAGTATAATGTGTTTGTGCGCGATGTTTTGTTGTTCATAACTGCCAACATGTCCCTGAACGTTTAACGCAGGCAAGAAACGCCATTTTCGAATACAACTTGCTTATACTTAGACGATATTTCTGCAAAAATATTGCCAAAATCTTCTGAAGAAAAAAAAATATAAGAATATCAATGTTTGAAAATACTGTGTGACATTTATATTACACTGAACGTAAAGAAAGAACAACATGCCTTGTAGACTACGTATAAGAGAGAAGACACTGTCAGTTTAATAGTACCAGACTGATTACATTCAGAACGAATTCGTCTCCTCTACCTACTATCGTTAATATCCTGAGTGCAAATTTACAGTGTTTTAACAGTATTATTCATATTGCAAAGTAAATTTAGCGGAATTTATTCGATTACATTGATGTTTGGTAAATTACAGCGTTACCAAACAATACAGCAAGCTAGTTAAAAATGAGCGTAAATGTCAACATTTTCACAAAAATCGCAAAGATTTAGAAACTGTTGAAGGTAGATTAGGAAAACCTACTAAGAAATCGTCATAGAATTTTAGGATAAATTGAACAATAACATAATATAAAGGCTATTCCGTTTAAAATAACAAAGTTCAGGGGGACTTTTGGTTTACAGAAAGTATAGCAATAAATAAAAAACATTTAAAAAAACTACGTCATTATTACTAATCAGCAGGAGTACCAGGTGGGTTTTCCGTGTTCGGCAGCCTACTTTAAAAAAAGAAATGTTTGTAAATTTTGTATTAACCCCTGCACAATATTTGTTTTTTTTTTTAATATTTAACGTCATCACTTATTTAAATTAAGTACAAGAGCATCTCTTTTCAACAATTTCTTTCATATTCCACCAGATTTGTAAAATGTATTTAAGAACACTTTTTTATACGCAATCACAAATTTCATGCCTGTTGCAACGATATGTAACACAACGTTAAGATTTTGATAATACTAATTTTAATAAAGTAAATATTTTACAATAATAATATGAATATTCAAAAACTCTTTTTCAAAGTACAAAATTGTTTTGTTTCTAATTCACGATAAGGTACTACAAATAAGGCTGAACAAATACAACAAAAAATTATCTATGCGTCTCTAAATGTCAAATCGAAAACCCTAGAGGGTCTACACAAGACATTTCTGATTTAATGGATGCTAAAAGAATATCTGTTAAACGCGTACTTAACAAAAATAAGTACCACGCTTACAAGCCAAAATTTATTTGTGTATTTCAAGGAAAAGATTACGATTTACAGTATGATCTTTCCGTATAGGTTCAGGGAAAAATAAAAGAAGGAGGTGATTTTCATCGATATATTTTGTTTGGCGATGAATCTACTTTTACAACCAATGGCGTGATTTCATCTCAAAACTATAGATGGTGGTCAAGTGAAAATCCAAATTTTATTGTTGACAACAGAAATCAATATTATCAAAAAACCAACGTATGGTGTGGTATACTAAACCACATATTAATTGGACCTTTTTTTCGACAGAATTTAACCGGAATACCTATTTAAACTTTTTGGAAAATCAGTTAGAAGAACTTGTAGGTAACATAGCATTAGATGAAAGGCAACGTTTATGGTTCCAAAATGACGGATGCTCTGTCCATTGCCGCAGAATTATCACCCAATGGCTAAGTCGGACATTTGGAAATAAATGTGTAGGGCGAAACACAAGTCCATGATGACCTCCTCGTTCCTTCCCCAGACCTTACACCGCTAGATTTCTTTTTACGGGGACGCTTAAAACAAAGAATGCACAAGGACCGGCCTTCCAACAATGTTGAAGAGCTGGAAGATTCCATAAGAATACAAAGCAGAAATATTCCTGTCAATATGTTGCGATCTGCAGTTCATGAATTTTATGTGCGGACAATTAGCTGCCTCGAACGTGAAGGTGGACATACAGAGATGCTTAGATAATTTTGTTCTGTTCGTTTTTCTCGATTTTTTACCAATCAATTAGTAAATTATTAAATAAATTTTGCTATCATTTGATTTTATACGTTTCATTCATTATTTTTTAGCGTGTGCGGTGCTAGAGTGCGGTAGTACGGTGTATCGATTACTCTTGAATTTTCCTTTAGTAATTTTGACTTTGCTGAAGTATAATATTAATGAAGTGATAATAATGCCTCCCGGGCTACGATCAGCTGAAAAAGGTGATGACCCTGTCATCGCTTTTCTTAAAAGTAGCGAATTTACACAGTTAATTGAAGAAATAGTGAAAAAGGAAACCGTTTCGCTACGAGAAGAAATAGCAGTCTTAAAAACCGAAATACAAATTATACGTGAAACTAATATTGAACTAATCACATTACTTTCTACACAAAAGAAAAATGTGGATATCGTTCCTACTAATAAACAAAATAAAATAACAGAAAATGCCTCTGTTTCCAACAAGGTCACGTATGCGGAAAAGTTGTTGACAAATAAAAAGTCAAACAAAAATACGATAGTAAAAGAAACACCTACGAGAAACGTATTAACCGACGATAAATCTGAACAAGTGATTATCAAAGATAATGCTATGAATGTACAAACAAAAAGAAAAAGTAGGAAATTAAATGTTGTATATGGTGCTGCCGAAAGTAGTTGCTCTATTAAAAAGCTGTAACTAGATACGCTCATTTCCACGTATTTCGTCTAGATCCAGATTTGACGATGGATGCATTATCTAATTATCTTGAGACTAAGAAAGTCCCAAATGTGAAGTTAGAAAAACTCCAGTCAAAACGGCCTGAGGAATATTCGTCCTTTAAGGTGTCAGTTCCTCATGAATACGCGAGCGATATTTTGGATCCCAAAATGTGGCCTAAGGATACCTGCATCAATCGTTTTTTCTTTCATCTATCGCAGAGGATCGTGAAGACTTAACCAGATTCCAGCAAACCACCGGCGCAGATTCCGGAGAACACCCTAATTGTTTTATATCTTTATTAAATTGCCAAAGCGTTCGAAACAAACTCAACTACTTAGAAATTACTTTAAGCACTTATCAACCTTGTATTATCTGTTTAACTGAGACCTGGCTTAAACCTGACGAAATAGATTATTTCCATATAAACAACTATAAATTAATTAGCAGTTATTGCAGAAGTGATAGCAGGGGCGGAGGCTGCGGTATCTGGTCGAAAATTAGTTTGAAAACTGTAAACATTGACGTGTCTCAATTTTGTGTGGAGAAAGATATTGAAATTTGCTTAGCTAAAATTGAAGTTAATTCTGTGTATATTTTAATTTTGAACTTATACAGATCACCTAACGGTGAATTCAATATCTTTCTGCTTAACTTAAGCATGGTGTTAGACAAGTACTATGTGCCAAATTCCCCTATTGTTGTTACTGGAGATTTTAATGTTGACTTTTCAATTAAGGACTATAGGTTTACTGCTCTTGTTGGTATGCTACAAACTTTCAATTTATCACAAATTGTCTTCGATCCAACTAGAGTCACTCAGAACTCCAGCTCAACAATTGATAACACTTTTACCAACCTGCAAGGCGATCTAAGTTATACACTTAAAGATATTACTTACTCGGATCATAAACTCGTATTACTTCATTCAGACACCATTAACAGTGTAGAGAAATGCTTAGAGTATCGTAGGATTTATAACTCCTGCAATAAAAAATCGTTTTCGCGAATACTTGCGAAATGAGTCTTGGTTACATATGTACAGTGGGTACGATGTGATAGCAATTTGAAGTTTTATTGACACTTTTCTTTTCTATTTCGATGTCTCTTTCCCCTTCAAAAGCGTTATTGTTGGTAGTAAAGGGAAAAGTTGGGTGAACTATGAAGTTAAACACTCAAGTCTCCTGCTCAAAGATTTATATATTTTGCAAAAAAGATATCCGGTTTTACAGGAAGTTTACAAATTACGTAAAAATATACATGAAAAATTGGTTCATACTACTAAGCTAAAATATTATGATCGTCAAATAGTAAGGTCAGACAATAAAAGTCGCACTACTTGGAGTATAATCAATAATATGCAGAATAACAGTTATCTACGTCAGCATAATAACGATTTAAAACTTACGATTAATAATAAAACTGTTCAATCTCCTGCAGATGTTGCTGAAGCCTTTAACCAACACTTTACACAAGCTCCAATTATTGTTTCGCGATCCATTCCCGATATATCCATACCTACAAATCACATTAATTATAATCCGCACACTATGTTTTTGCATCCGTATTCTGAAACTGAAATGCTATCTGTATTTGATAATATAAAAAATAAGTTTACCTCAGGTCCTGACGGAATTCCTGCATGCATTCTTAAGGAATTTAAATATGAAATAGTAAAACCCATTACACATCTGGTTAACCACTCCTTTGATACAGGTATTTTTCCTGAAGTACTTAAAGTAACTTCTATTAAACCTGTACACAAAAAAGGAACTTTAGATAATGTATCAAATTACAGACCCATTTCATTATCGTCTTCTTTCGCTAAAATTTTTGAATATGCAATGCTTAATCGTATGAACTGTTTCATAAAAAAATTTAATTTATTATCACAGTCGCAACATGGTTTTCGACCGGGTAAATCGACAATTAGTGCTCTTCTGGACATTCACAATTTTATTATTCAAACAATTGAGAACAAGCTTCTCCCAGTAGGGATTATATGTGATATGTCTAAGGCTTTTGACTGTGTTCAACATCATTTGCTTTCTGACAAACTGAATTCTTTGGGTTTTAGAGGTAAAGTTAGTAACTGGATCCTGTCTTATCTGTCAAACAGGCTTCAATTCGTTGAAATAAAGTCACAAATTTAAGTACTAAACACAATGTGAGATTTCCCTCTTGCGATTAATATAGGTGTGCCGCAGGCTCAGTCCTTGCGCCACTCCTCTTCTCTCTATTCATTAATGATTGTGGTCGAATTCCTTTGTGACTACTATATTATTTGCTACGCTGACGACGTTACAGTGCTCTGCGTGGTGATGGAGTGAATATCGAGCACTATTCTAATGCTTAATTGATAGGATTTATAGTTGGTGATGTGCAAATGGTTTATCTTTGAATCTGAAAAAACCAAATACATGCTTTTCCAACACGCTTCAAAAACGAATTACGTTATTTCCAAGTAATATGTGTCCAATATCTACATTTCGCAAACAGAAACCACAAAATTGCTAGGAACCATCTCATCCACCTTGAAATGGGATGAGCATTGTTTATTTCTGCTATCTCGATTAAACATAATTATTTTTAAGCTTAGGCAATTAAAAAATTCGGTTAGCATAAATACTTTAAGAATTCTTTACTTTTTCGAATTTCAATCCCTACTATCTTATGGTATACTCCTCTGGGTACAAGTGCTCCAGCTAATGAAGTATTCCTTAAACAAAAAGCAATCCGATGCATTGCTAGTATTAGCCAATTAACTTCCTGTAGAAATTATTTTATTACTTTAAAAATTCTAACATTATTTGAATTGTATATCCTAGAATCTAGTTGCTATATACACAAACACAAAGATTATTTAGTGTCGCAAAATAACAGCTACCACAATTACATGTTAGAGACCTATTATAAATCGTCCAGACATAAGTTGAGATTGACTGCGGATTGTGTAAACATTTTGGGTATTAAAATTTATAATCATCTTCCTACTGAATGGAAGTTATTAAACTACAATAAATTTAAAAAGACAGTGAAATCTTGGTTACAAGCAAAATGTTTTTACCTCCATTAAGGAATTTTTGAAGAAGTAATTTAATTTTTTTTTTTTGATTAAAATTAATATATGGCCCTTATTCTAATTTGGTTTGTACTTAGTTTAGTTTAGATTTTACGTTTAGTATAGTAGTGCATGTGAGCAATTTTCTAATTCTTTTCTGCTTTTTTTGTTTTGTTGATCTGTTTCAAACTTTGTATATGAAATAAAGTTCTATTATTATTATTATTATTATTATTATTATTATTATTCATGGCCTATCTAGATGAATTTTACTGTATTTTGTACTAATACCAACCTTGTTTCTAGTACTTTATCGTGAATTTGAAATAAAAAAATGTGCACTTTGAAAGAGAGTTTTTGAATATTCATATTATTATTGTAAGATATTTACCTTATCAAAATCAATATTATCAAAATCTTAACGTTAAATTACATATCGTTGCAACAGCCATGAAATTTGTGATCGCTTATGAAAAAGTATTCCTAAATACATTTAACAAATTTAATGGAATATGAAAGAAATTGTTGAAAAGAGATCCTGTTGTACTTAATTTAAATAAGTAATAATGTTAAATATTTAAAAAAACAAAAAACAAAACAAAATTTACAAAATGTTCTTTTTTAAAGTAGTAGGCCGTGACTTTATATTTGGATTAATTTTTTAATTCTGAACAACCAATTCTAATAACATTCTGCTGTATTCTTCGAAATAAGAATACTTCACTCTTAAACGATTTTTACATTTCTTGGTCTGTCCTGTAAGCTAATTGACTTTAAGACAGTCTGAGTGTGTCCAGTTTAGATGTCAAAAGTGCAGCAACGTTTGGCAGTATTAATTTTACAATTGCGCAACTATAAAGAAAATTTCCATCTGTTGACCAATTGTATATGCAAGTATTTTTATTATAAATAAGTATAAAACCTACACATGTTCTATATTTTAATGTCAAGTATTTGCAGAATTTAATTTAAATTTGCATGTATATCCAAATTAGTGAAAGTGAAAAGCTAATAATGTCAATGTCACAAAATCAACGTTCAAGTACGTGTTAACAACTATTATTATTCAACCGCGCCACTTTAGATAACTTTATCTCACTGTATATACGTTGTATATAATATTTTCAGAAAAAAAACAAAGAATTGATGTACGCCTACGAGTACTTAAACACCATTTGCAAGTTATTATTGCTGAAAGTATAACCTGACGCAACGGTGGCGTGAAGATACTGCCATTCACTTGAAGATCGCGACACAAGCATGAACGTAGTTCAATCAACAGCAAGTAGAAGTAAAAGCAAGTGAAAGTGAACGGAATCTTTTAAATCACGTATGTGTACATTGTTTTGTTGTTATTTATATAAATACTTAACCACATTCGCTAGATAAGTTAAACTAGAGCGATTTGTGTTATAATTGGTAACTTTAGTTATAGTGGAAATTGTTTAAATTATGAGCAGAAAATTATGTTGTTTGTTTGATGAGAATAGCGGTAATGTATTTATTTTTGGGCGGCATTTAAACTTAATGGTTATTAAAATGTGGGACACGACACTCTTTTTTCACGCACAATGTACTAGTATTTTAAACTTTGTTTATTGGTCACTGACATTTCTGGTAATAGATATCACACATGCATGTATGTGCATAAATATGCATACATTTAGTATATATTTCAATGAATACTTACGCATTCTAAAGATTCTACAGCTTTATGTGTAGAGCAACATTTAAATTTTCATATTGGTGGGTTACGTAAGGTATGTATAATTATTTGATTCCTTCTACAATTGTAGCTTGCATAAAACGAGTTTTTTAAAACCTTTGAAAATTATAGTTATAGTATGTATTTATTATTTGATAGTGTGATCAAAAAGTCTTAAATTGATCCAGTATATTGCAACTACTATTGTTGATCAAATAGATAAGCACTGCTAATTATTCACCAAAATTAATACCGTAAAATCTATAAAATCTAATTGAAAGCAGTCTTTTACAAATCTTGTTAATAACAATAATAAGAAATGGTCATTTACAATTATAAATCCTGCGGAAATACAGCACGCTAAAAAGCAAAATTAGTTAAAAATCCTCGAGTTAAAGAAGAAATATCTTAAATCTCACGCAATCACTCTATCTCTTCGATAACTGTTATGTATACTAAACCATAATTTTTTTTTAAATCAGCTTCTCTAATATCTTCGCTTTTTTTCGCTTCTTAACAATTCGTTGCTAGGGTGCTTTCGTAGGGTTTTCTTTTTCTATGTATAGCTTACTATAAACATATTACATTATACCACTCCTAGTTTAAACCATGCAAACAAAAATCTTAAGCTGCTTTACATGGTTTAATTTAATATTATGCTAACGTTGCTTTAATCTATTATAGATTATTTAGTGTAGTTTAACGACCTCAATATTTAGTACTCTGTCAAGCCCAATCTATGATCTATCGAATTCTGCACTAAACCGTCCATCTTTGATTTTTTTACCCCGTTTAACTCAAATACTAAACGTAAAACTATATAGGTCCAAGAAATACTGGTGACAATCTTGATATTTAATTTTATTTCGGTCTAAACTTTGGTACTTTGGTTTTTTACGTTTGCTTTTGTTTATTAATTTTGAAACATATTATGTATTATATAACTTAAAATTTTAACTTAATTGGTACAGGGTGATTCATTAAGGATGGTCACCGGCCATATATCCGTGACAGTTGTACAGTTGACTTAGAGAAAAAAATACAGTAGTGAATATTGTCATAAAATCATCTTTAAAATGTATTTTTAAGTTTCTAAAGTTCCCGCAAGATGATGAAGTTTGTTTCCTTTTTATATTCATTATTTTTTTACTAATTATCCGTTATTAAGGTTGATGAAAAATAAATGTAAAATAAGCGGCTCATAATTATCTATAATGAATAATAAAAAGAAGGAAAACGTCCTTACATTCACCAAAGTTTTTAGAATATATTTAAGACACTATGTTTCGGCCCACAAATGCCATCTTCAGGTCTTAAAACGTTATGTTCTTCTTCTTTTTATTATTTATTATTACTACTATATCATTGCATTCAACATACAATTATCTATAAATTCACGTGACACTGTAGAGATGCACCTACTATGAAGTGATGCGAGAAACATTCTTTCGTCACAGAAGTCCTACCAGGTAAGCATTTTTGTGTTTCAGAAATGTCAAAACAAACTTCTTAGGTCTCTGCAATATTCCTAACACTGCTGTATTATGTTCCGTTTGTAACATAACGAAGGAAACGTTTCTGTGGGCATATCTTTGATACAAGACCTCAAGATAATATATGAAATATTTCTTTAGTGCAACTAAGTGCTGTTTACATCAACACGTTGATCTTGAATCAATTTTTAGTTGACACAAAAATGTGACTCCACTGTATTAAAAATGAAATGCTGCCAGTTGGCGGCCACTATAACACTAATAATTGTAAAGAAATAAAAAAGAGCCCTGTCTCGTAATACTCTTTAATTTAATAGTTGTGGCTGCTTTTTTTAAAACGATTCTAGCACCCTGCCTGAAGATGAGCCACCAAGCTCGACATCGGTAGCCACAACAATTAAATTAAAGAGTATTGCAAGATCGGGCCCTCTTTTTATTTTTTACAATAATGAGCAACTCGCATGACATCGCCCTATATCATAACAATAATAATTATTTCATATATCAGATGCACAACAATAATTACACAAAACATACTTTCGAATATATTTATGCATTTCAGCTTTCCGATTTCATATCATTTGCAACGCAAGTATCATAACGGAATAGCAACTGGGTAGATACTTTACAATTCAGTTTTTGTAACTCTCTATTGCTAAACAATATTTATCTAAACAAAGGCAGGTTATAAGTTATAAGGCATTAAAACATACAGGCGAACGTCTTAACTAATGAACATTCGAAATAACGAACAGCTAAAATTGATACCGCTTATTTGACTATACATATTCTGTTGCACTTACGAACACGTATTTGATAGTTGCCCGCTTTAACTGAAACACGCACGTATATACGTCTGTCTGTGTATACCCGATGTATTAGATATTACGGTGAGATGCTGTACATATCTGTAGCGTCTGTAAGGTTATCTGTATGCTTGTAAGCATCCATAATACATGCTCACAGTCATACACATAATCTTACAGACGCTACAGACATGCATGGAATTCCATCATTAGGCACCTGGAGCAGGCACAGGCAAGATATGAAAAAAAAATATTACACTTATGTCTGGATGCTATCTTTCAATATCGTTTTTAATTGACTATTGCATTTAATTATTTCAGTTTATGCACCTAAAGAAAGCTTATTTTATACCGAAATCGGTAGTGGGAAAAATAATTTAAAATATAGTAAATAAATCACAATTTCGAACTAATTAAGAAGTACGTATTTGAACACATAATTCATTACTTATCGAAGAAAGATCAGAATATGATAGATATACAAACATTTTTTTCTTAGATGTTTATACCTATTCTTGCAATAAGGAATGTATCGAGAATTAACTTTTATTATATACATACTTATGTAATATGATATATTCATTTAAAATTCCACTTTTATGTATATACCTACTAATTAAATTCTTTGTATATATTTACTTTGCTTTTTATTATTTCACAAAATTTTACGAACACTCATAATCGTATATGTACGCGATAATAATATAACTTGCAAGAGACATTACTAATTCAACTTAGGAACATCTTAACTTACGAACTACTTCTATAGAACGTATTATGTTCATAAGTTGAGGTTCACCTGTTCTTACCTATGTCTTTCAGACAAAGAAATTTTTAACTTTTTACTTCAGAGAGAAAATCGTCCAAAACCTCTTCGTAAAGTACTTCAGCGTTTAACTTTGAATAATTAAACTGTTTCTGAAACATGAAACTCAAATTGAATTCTCTCTGCACACTTTATTACACATTTTTTTTGCGATGTTACATGATGTGCAAGCTGGACTCATTATCAAGAGATTATCAATTAAGTGAAGAGCATAATAATACTGTTTACTTTATTGCTTTGAATGGAAACCAGCTAGGGTTATCTGCTAGTTTGTCCTATTTACACGTTCTCTTCGAAAATATCAGTTGGAGTTGTATCATCATAAGCAATCTAGAAAAAATGAGAACGCAATCACGATTTTACTTGTTAAACCTGCAAAGTGATACCTGTTGTCGTTCCAAAGATAATTTTTGAAACTGTTAGCTCACCCAGTAAGTACTGTGATTATGAGTGTTCAGAAAACAAAAAAAGAAACTTAAATAAGAATCCGAACTCACTGGAGCAATATTTCTTAAGAATTTTTAATATTTAATATACAGAAAAACTACTTGAACTCTTATCAACGGGAATTGCCATTTGTCACAACATATAAACTTTGTCCACTACCAAGTTTCATAAACACCATAAACTCATTTAGATTTCTGTCATTAAGACTTTGTAGTTGCTTCCTAACAAATGGAAGGATTTATATAGTAATAAATTTCAAACTACAATTGAAACGTATATAAAAGATAACCCTCATTAAATACAGAAGCTTTTTGATAATATTAGTATATACAATTAAGATGCCACTTATTTCCACTACTGTTTATTACTTTATGTTATTCTTGCTGTTGTCCTAACAGGCACATTACAAGTTATACATACATTATTACATACACATTTAGGGAAAAGATTTAGGAAAATAAAATATTCCAAGTTTCATTTAACTTTTTCGTATAGTTTTCTATTCGAAAATTTCTCACTAAGAAGTAAATAATCTCATTATTCGAAAACGTAAAATGTTGATTCAACATCTGCGGGTCAACCTCGAAATTTATGCTATCTCGGAAAAAAAGAAATACATTTTATGTCTGAAGTACTTGATTGGTGTTTACAATCTATAGTATTTTGCGTATTACTTTAACAATTAATTTATTAATACACACATATAAAAGCTTTCTACGCCTAATTTATATTAGTTACTCCACCTGTTTTCTTATTATTAGGAAAATTTTATCTTTGTAGTTTCACATAGCTACAATCGTTGTTGTTAAGTGATCTAATCTTATTAATGGCTAACCATTACAGAGTTTTCAGAATCCGTTCAGTTGTTGTAAGAAAGAATGTCTAATAAATAAAAGTTTACTAATCTCTAGGGACTTAAAATACATGGTAGAGTAATATTAAAGTATAATGGGAAAGTTTATTATTATATAAGGTACCTATTATAAAAAAAATTAATTTAGTCAAAAAAACAAAGTTTCTCTGATTTAACAACTGACTTAGAGAAAAAATATTATATAAATATTTTTTTGGATTTTTTGATAGAAATGCACCGTTGATTTTGGTAGTGGAACATTTTATTATTCGTTTTAGGGATTTATAGTGTATTAAGACTTTAACATCACAACTACATTGGTCTTTCAAATATTTGGAAAAATTCAGATAATTTTTACTTGTCCAATAATTCTTTATTCGCTTGTCATTTCATAATTGGATTCGCACTGAAATCTTTGATCAGGCTCCATCCCTACTTAGGAGCATTCGTTCTAGCTTATGCTAATCTGAAGGGCGTCGGAAGCAAAGGGGTAAGAAAAATCTACTGAGGACAATGACATAACTTAATTAATATTATCGCAAATAAAAAATGACCACTACAATTAGATGGTAGAATTGTAAATTTTCAGTTTACCGCTCTGAAGATGTCATTACCCCTTTAAGATAAAAATACTATAAAAAACTCCACAAAACATCATCTGCTAAATTTAATACGTCAACAAACGGCAACAAATAACTTGACAACGCCATCTTTTAACCCTTTCTATCTAAATGTCTGTTTATGCTCTGATTTTATGATTTATAGTTATGTGAGAACATTCAACTTTCTTATTGTTTATATTTCATGACTATATTGCAGATACACCACAATTAATTTTTTTTCTTGTAAATGAACAGCATAAAATATGCAGTATCTAACCAACAGGTCCACGTCATATGGGAACATATTTTATTATTCATCACAAGTAAACTTCGACTTTGCCATTTGTTTGTTCTTCCAAAGTTATGTGCAACGATATGCATACGTGCAATCTATTTAAAGTTATTTCCCTTGATTGATAAATTTGACATTTTTTGAGAAATTGTAAGATATGACATTTCTTCTTTATCTTTTTTTTTTGAAGATGCCATAATGCTTATTTTTACTGCGATGCACTCTGCGATAGCATCACAGATCATAAATTATATTAATTCGAAGTTACACTAAGTCATAACACCAGATAAATAATACAGACGTACAGAACTTCATTTGCATTACGTTGTAACGCATTCTTTTTCTTCATAACACATGTGAGAGAAGAAAAAATGCCGCAAATGATGGCCTTCTTTCTATGATTTAATTAAATATAGCACTCCATCCATACGCTCAAGTACGTACAACTTTTTTTCGATTGAATCAAGCAACATTCCTACTACAACAAATGGATCATATAATTTTAGGTGTATACAAATAAACGCATGCATCATTTATATTTATATTTATTTGCAACCTTTTGTTTATCTATTCGACAATGATTTATGTTTCGGTGTCATGTACTTCTATAGATAAAGAATAATAAAATCAATATTATCTTATTGTGACCTGAATAGCTTTCTTTACAATGTACCTGGAACTAATACATTATTTACTAATTTATTTTAATAATATTTACTTGTCGCTCTAAAATGCATTATTTCTTTTATAAATATATAGGCTGCTTTTTCTTTCATTATCTCTATGAGGATCTCGGAAACCATAAAAGACACGCAATGTAGTAGGATTTGCATCTTTATAAGGATTTTAACATCTTATCATATTTAATGTTGCTTATTGTTAGTATCTTTGAGTTAGAAAGCGAATTCTACGAGTACATTTTTTCTGCTTGCAATAATGTCAGGACTTATTATAATAATAATAACTATTTTAATAAATTATAATAAATAAAATTTTAATAAATAGCAGCACAATACACTATTATTATATTTAACAAAATGTTTGAGGGTGCTAATGAAGATGGTGGTCCATCATTTCTCAAATATTATAAGCTTCCTTTTATAGCAGAATTTACTCTTAACTTAATTCAACACTTTAACGACTACAATAACCTCATGATAAATATAATATGTTAATAGTTGGTAATATTTGTTTGTTACATAGGTCAAACAGCTTAAATTCTCAAAACAGATTAACACAACATAAGAGTAGCAGTAGCAGCGTTCTTGAGCTTTGGCCGTTCATTATCATAATTTTGATTGCGATAATACCGCAATTTTACAGATGGAGAACAATTACAAAAAGAGTTTGTTTCTTGAGATGGCGCATATAATTAATTGTCAGGACTCTATCAATTTTAAAACAGATATTCAACAACTTAGCAACATTTATTGCAATATTTTAAATGGAAACTTATAACTATTAAATTTTGTTTGGACCCTGTATATTCAATCAATTTTATTTCTGACAATAATTTTTTACTTGTCCATATGTTTATATGCTTCGACTATTACATTTCATTAAATTTGACCGTCTTATTTTAATATGTTAGCTATTATTGTTTCATTATTACTATTGAGTACAATGGCTTTATGGTATGGTTTCACCACCCACCGGTGGTAAATCCGTGCAGGTTATATTGATAAAATTGTTCGGCGACAATTAGTGATGTAAAGTCTTAAATATTTAAAGGTTTTTTTGTATGTTTTACTTGAGAATAAACGGGATTTAAAATTAATGGGTAAATATGATTTTTGATATGTTTATTTACTTGTCAAAATGTACTCTGTCAAAATTGTTTACATTTTTATTTCCTAGGAGATTCCAAGGTATGCGACATTTCAATTCAAATTAATGTCATTGTCAAAACAATACATTATTTTTTAGCTGTACCCTCCTGTGAATTCAACAGTAAATTGATGAAATATTGAGGTTCATATGAACAATTACTTTAATTTTGATCACCGACCAAATTACCCCTTAAATTTTCTTTTTTTTTCCTAAAAAATATATAGATTAAAAATGTATAAAATAAATAATAGAGCTCGAAAACATATAAATAAATAAAATAGATAAATAAGGCATATACATACATGCATAAATAAATATAAGTGTACATATATATCTGGTCTAAAGTAAATCACTGATTAATGAATTCCTGCACACTAAAGCAGGACTATTCCTGCGGATCAACGAGTTTGGAAATAATTCATCTAAATATCTTTTGACCTGTACCTGATAGTGAGGTGGTGCACCGTCGCATTGAAACTACCATAAGTTTGTACGGGTTTATAAATTTAATTTATATAGGGTATCTTGGAAATCTTCCCTAAGAAATTGCAAATATCGGTTTCCAGTTAAAGTTTTATTAAAAATAAGTGGCCCAACAACATAATAAAAAGTAGCGTTAGGTGGCTTGTTGACTATTTTTGTTGTGTGTAACATTCGACCGACTATAATTACCCTAATGAACGAACTGTCAATAGTAAAATAAACTTAATGCTTCAATTGTTTATATCCCGTTTTCTGTGGCAAGGCAGGAGTTTGTTGAAAAAACATAATAATAGTGTATTGTGCTGTTATTTATTAAAATAAGTGCTACGACCCTTAGATTATGCAAACAGAAAAAATGCACTATTTGAATATGTTATAGCCAACTATGGTTTCCATTTCAAAAACATTGCTTCCTAACTCAAAAATGGTAAGCATAATTAAAAATTTAAGATGTCATTATTTGACGTTAAATTCCCTAGAAACAATACTCAATTTTTTTCTATCTTTATAAATAAAAGCAAAACTGAAAAGGTTTAGATGAATTTCTATTTTTTCAAATCTCTGTTAAACCATGTATTTTCTTAAATGGACAAAGCATATCTAGGTTAGCCTTATCAAGATGCAAATTTTCTCCATTTAATCCTTTGCCTGTCTCCCTATACCTAATTTTAGAATTTCTGTTAAAAGTCCAACCTTGTTGTTTTAAATATCGAGACCTACAGAAAGTAACTGATATTAATTGTGGGAGCTATATTAGTTTCACCATTTAATAATTATATAAATACATGTATATTTAGTACAGCAATTATAGTTAAAATGATATTTTCATTTCTCTCACAAGCAAAGTTACCCAACTGGTTACCTCTGATTTTAATAAAATTTTGCAGGCATGTAGAGCAGTGAAAATAATCGACCCGTATTTCTTTTTCAACTGCTGATATTCACTTATAGGGGAGATACAGACCCTTAAAGTTACACCCCTAAAACACATTTTCCACGATATCTTTGAAACCAGAAGAGATATCTATCTGAACTAAAAAGTAAAATGTTCTTCTTGACAATTCAGACATTTTGGTTCCATAAACTACATTAAAAAATACAATGTACGTGTTTTTTGTTTTTTCCCTAAAATATCATATACACAACTCTTTTTTTCTATCTAAAGAACGAAATATTCGAGAGTATTCATATTTGATATTTGCGTTAAGTATCCTTAGAAGACGTGACAGCAAATTTTCGGTTAAAAAGGGCCTAATTGGTCTAGTCTTCCGATTTTTTGGTTTTTTGATATTTTCTCGAAAATGGCTCTAATGATTATCTTTGAAATACACATTTCTGCTACACTTGGTACAAGCTTCTATTTGCCTATGTCACTTTTTTTTTGTCAAAGTTATCTAAGCAGCGTTTTATTCTCATGCTTAATGTCAATAAGCGCATATATCTTCGTAACCGTTCGATGTAGCAAAAAAATTTCTTAACAAAAGTTAATCCTCTAGTAATGCTAACAATAAATACATGTCTTTCCATAATCTCTTTATTGGAATGTCATTAAAGAATCTGATGTGAAAGACTTACATGAATTTCCTTACCCAGGTGCTCTAATTTTTAATACGCTTCTTTCGTAAAATGTTCGTAGAAACTTTTTTTTTCTTATTGTATACTTGTCGGTGTAACTATAAAGCCAAAATAAAACGATTGATTTTTTTTTTGCAACTTTGGCGTTAATATCGCATTCTTAATCGATACCAAGACTGATCATTGAAACTGATTTATAAAACCGATTTTAAAATGATACTGATTTTTTATTTATTTTGAAGGCGACCAATTATCACGTCAAACGAAAGCGGCTGGACATAAAATCAGTTTGAATGTACAGCTATACTTACCTATCTACCACTTTTATTACAAATTTTCCTTTGAAAACCTTCTCAAAATATGTGATATTGCCCCATTAGTAGGATTTTTAGAAAGACCAAAGCTATCAACTAACTCACGAAATTTTGATTGATCTCGATAGAAAAATATTTGTTGAAACTTTAACCCGAAATTATTACATTTTGTGTGACCTTACAGTATATAATTTATATTTATAAGCTACCAATACGATTTAAAAGGAAAGGCAGCTATAGAGAAATCGGTTTTATCAGCTCTTAGAAAATGCGATGAAATATTATGAGTTTGTTAATTATGATGTAAAAACGAACAATGTGCGAATAACTTGACCACAATCGATGGTAATCAAAGGTTCACAATGTAAAATGCTACGTCATCACAAGCCAGTTCTTCTGCGTCATTGTCGTGCGTCACCTGTTGTTGGAAAAACCGCAGGTTGTTACGCTTCAAGATAAATATTTGCGTTTCATCTTTATATTCTTACACTTAGTACCAGCATGATTTATAAAGAAAGCATTCGATATACACACTCCGGTTTTCGTATGAGCGGGTAATTTTATTATATAGGTAATTTTACTAGAAATGCAATGCATATAAATGATGTCCAGAGGCACGTATTTAATTAGAAATTGCGATATGTCACATCAACCTCTTTGCTTATTAAAGAACAATTTCGGCTTAAGTAATAAATAAGAATTTTAAGAATAGCATATTCAGTATTGATTGCAAATAAGTTCAGACAGCAAAATCTGATATCATTCATTTTCTACAAGCTTTATATTGCCCGCTTTTTATTTGCTTATAAAGTTTGACGGAATTATGGTCATACACTTTACTTGCATATTTCTTTTCAATATTACTGATACTGCCGAAAAAAAAACCAAGCCTACACCCTCTTCAAATTTTATCGTGCTATATTTACATACAAGATCAGATTTGATAAGCAAAACCCTAGTCTTGTTTCACAATACTTGAACGCATTAATTTGAGCTAATTATGACAACACTTTGCCTAAAAAACTGAGATTGCTTAATTTTTCGGTTACTTCATCACTATTGCTTTCAAAGTCACCGCTACCTATATCAGGCTTATTCGCAGATTGATCAACTAACCAACAAACTAATTGTTTCTGTTAAACCATTTCAGTCATGTTAAAACGAATCAAACCGAACTGAACAAAACTTTCGTTCCATTTAATGATCAAATCGAATCAAATTTGATTTAACGGTGTTGTTTTTTAACAAACAAATTTAATGAATACTTTATAAAATACACGAAATTATTTCTTATTGTTTAATAACTAAAGATATTGTAGTTGACAACATTTCATGGGTAATTATTGCTTGATGTTTTTTTTTTTTTTTATTTTATGGCCCAGTACTTAAATAATAATGAATTATTAATGTGGACATTTCGACGGAATTCAATAATCTCAACAAATACCGTTTCAAATTTACCCTAACTTTTTTGAATTTCAAGATATTTTGGAAAAACCAAAATTTATCGATTTCAATTTTTCTCAATAATTCGATAATCCTTAATGTAACAGCTTTTAAAGCTTTACATCATTGACACACTAAAAAAAATATTTATGGCGGAGATACTGACAAAAGATTAAATTATCTCTAATATGAAATTATTAGGCTATGAAATTGAACACCGATGGGAATTAAAAGCTGAGAGAAGTGTCTAATTGTAAAGTATACTACAAATTAACTTAAAAGATACCGGATGGTTAGTTTCACATTAACAAAACAGATTCTCCAATAAATAGGAAGCCATGGAATTAAACTTCAGTGTAAAACAAATGTGAAAGTACAATTAGCGCTACAGAGATTAGTTGATGTACTTGTAGTTATTGTTAAATAATTGTTGTTAATAATTTGTTGTTAAGTATTGAAAGTTATAAGTATTAGTAATGGGCGATTTATCACATTTTTAAACTTATAATCATCATATATTGTTCTTTTTTCAATAATAACGTAAGACATGAATATGTTAAAATGAAAATTGTAAAATTATACATTATACTTGTGATGATAATTTACCTTGAATACAAGTAAGACTACATAGAAACAATTAGGAACATGAAAAACGGACAGAAATGAATATAACTAAACTCTTACACCGGAAATCTCGAAAACTAACAAAATACTGTCATGAACTGTTGCTACAAGAGCAGAACTTTCTGGGTAGAGTTAACCTAAGCAATATGTTGCTTATCAAGCATCCCCGCCAAATCAAATCCCTTCCAAATCATCATTATGGCCTCGGAGAAAAAGCGGTTACCGCAATTGACCAAACTGAGATTTGAACCCGTGAACGCTTGCAATACTCGATATCAGCTAAAGCATCAGGCCACTACAGGAGGAACTCGGCAGTGTAATAACACTACAGTTAGCTATTGTTCTTGGTTCAGGGGTCCATTTAGTAAACATTTAACTGTAAAAGGTACATACAAATTTACTTTTAATAATTAATAACTTTTTTGCATTCTTTGCGAAAACTAAATGAACCATAACATACTGCCTCATATACTCAGTCATGTTCAAAACATGTTTTTTTTATACAAAAGAAATTGGAAAAGACCATCGTAAGGAAGCAACAGTATTTTGATTTAAAAGAATTTTCTCACATAGTAAAACTGTAAATTGTAGCTTTCTGTTTTTTTAAGGGATCGATAAAGCCTAAGCAATTTATTGCTTGTCAATCATCACCGCAAAGCCAAGACTCCCTCCCAATCATCCCCACGGCCCCGAAAAAAAACCGCGGTAACCATTTTTTTTCTGGGCCAGAGCGAGATGATGAAATTTGAACTCGCGACCCCTCGCAAGGCATTCGGCTAATGCTTATTCTTATAATGCATGCCATATTGACAAAGTATTTGTTGCGTTTTGTGCACTATGCATACACAATAAAAGACAATTGAGTATTTTAAACCAATTAAATATTATTTTAAATTTATCACTTATGCATTATCTACTTATTGTAAAAATAATGTTAGTAAATTTTACTTCACCGAAACCTTAAAATAATGCGCAGTTACTAATCCATAGATATTAGTTAAATAGTAGTTTACTGTGTACGTTATTGTTACAATTTCTTTGAGGGAAATCAGTATAAGTTTTGGCATTTAGTACATAGTAAATTTTAAATATTTTCATGTTTTAATACCTTTTGGGATGGAGAGATATGTTTAGGATGCTACAATGATTTATAATTCTATTTATATATTTATTTAATTAAAACCCATTTAATGAATCGTTGTTCTTTACAGTAAAATGGCTATACAATCATTCTTTGAGGATTATGGCAATGAGACATTTAATGGTCTTGATATGTCAGAATGAGAATAGACCAAGCCTACCTTATAATATCAAATTACGAAAAGGAAATACCTTCCTATATACACATATGAAATGTTGAATGTAAGCCAACTGCACGCTAATTAAAGATGCATTAGTAATAAAACAGTTCAAATTAATAGTGTCCATCAACGCCTGATTTCATGATCCTCTACCAGCCAATCAAATAACTATGATATCGACTGCTTACAAGAATTATATAAAGTGTTGAGCAAAAAGTGGATGTACTGCCATATAATTCACTGAAAACGTTATCTGTTGATATAGATCACAAATTTGCGAGTTTGGTTTATGAGCTAACAATAGAAGAAAACGCATGCACAATGAAACTCTAAAAGAACCAGTTAACATATACTTACGTAAGTATTCTAAATGAGAAATAGTTTTTTACTTACTAATTTATTTTATAGCAATTATTAACAGTATCGATTATTTGCTTTCTAATACTAATACTAAGTGGACTGTGCAAATACCTAATAAGAAAAAGAATGGCAGATGCGGAGATACTCAGGAAAAAAATGAAACCGTTAAAAAGGAAAGACTTAAATCTTTGGATACTTTCAGAGGGTAATAAATAACTTATTATGACCAACCTATGTACAGTCAAATACAAAACTCATGTCTCCCTAAGGTATTATTTCTTTGTAGGTATTTTATAAATACAATGCGTCTCCGTGTTTGCTTAAAGTGTAGCCTTGTTTCATTAAGCGCTAAAGTTTTCGTAAGTGCTACCTCAGATATGTTTACATTTAAATTAGATATATTATTCGCTCAGGAAGAAATTTTAAGGAGACATGAATTTTGTATTTCAGTGTATATTCTGTACATTCCATACACCATTTATTTTTTCTAAACATCAAAAAAAAATTGTAACGACTGATCGCAACTAAAAAGGAAATTAGAGTTAACTTCTAAATATACATTAATTTATGATAGATAATATGTCAACATTTGCAATGATCTTACTATTTCTTCAAAGCAAGTATTTTATCCCTTCGTAGATGCAATTAATAAAATATTGCTTGTTATTAAATTTGCAAATACCTTGACAACATTTGGTTTCAGCATTACTATGGCAATAATGATATTTGTGAATTATGGCGGCGGAAAATATGACTTCGTAGAGCATGTACATTGGAACGGCATACATATTGCTGATTTCGTATTTCCCTGGTTTTTATGGATTATGGGGGTGTGTATCCCAATGTCTATTAAATCCACCATCAAAGCGGAAACTCCAACTAAAACGGCACTAATAAGGATCGTTAAAGTAAGACTAAGAATTATTACTGAACATTATTTTATGTCTATCACCCTTATGTGTACAAGATTATTTTAGGATCCATCATATTATTTGCCATAGGAATATTTCTTGGAACCAACCCCGACGTAAGCACAATCAGAATTGTAGGTGTACTACAGGTTTTGGCGTAGCTTATCTCGTTGTTGCATCCACAAGTTTTGTGGTAATGAGGTATCTGGATAACTCTGAAGGCGAAAAATCAAATGTATGCAATATCAACGGCTGTTAACTTTTTTAGTTTCTTTCTTACATGGTTTTACAGAATATTAAGGCAATATTTGCTGACATTCTGAAAATCAAGTACTATGATGGTGGCAATTGTGATTATCACTGTGCATACTGTGATATTATATTCCGTGCCTTTCGAAAATTGTCCCAGTATATATATTCTTGTTTTATTATCCATCCTTTTTAACACGTTTCCTGCGAATACGATTTAGTCATGCCCACCGAAATGAATGTGACATAACGCCTAGAATGTACCTCTCCGATTGAATTAATTTTCTATGACTATATCTCGATGCAAAATGTATTAAGTTAAAAACAAACAAATTCTTTACAGGATAGGCAAAAAACTTTTTTCCTATTATATAGACGCGCAAACATTATTTCCTTAATAAACAATAACATAAGAGAAACTGCGGTTGGTATAACACCATGACGGGGTCCGAGAACCACGGGACCCTGCCCTAACCATTACAAATCACAAATTATTCATTAAAAAGCTTCTATTTTCTGCGAAAAAATACCAATAAATACACGTACACAGATTTAAGTACGTAACGAACGTTGCGATCCCATGATTTGATCGACGCCGACGTATTTTTATGCAGACAAGCGGCGAGCCACTTCAAAACTGGCTCCAGTTTTAGACGGCTTATAGGTCTCCGCAGAGCTAGCGGAGAAGAAGTGGTCGGACTAAACGCAAAATTCATTAAGTGTCTTGGCGGCTGACCGTTGATTGTTTGATCGTAAAGTTGTAGTTGGGTAGTTATGATGATTCTAAGCAAGGTATAAATAACACGTATGCTTACGCGCATACGGAAGTACTCATGGCTGAGTAAAAATTATACAATTATTGTTATATTTTATCCGACAAAAACCGATTTTGGCTGTGAGGTTTTGTTAATGGAAAAGGTGATTTAGAGAATCCGGATGAGGCTACGGAATATATTTTAAAAGCGTTAAGGTGTCTTTGAGATTCGATTTTCTAGAAAAGCGACGAAAACTTTGTAAACACACACGAAATTCGCTAAAATGTAGAAATAAACACAAGCACTAGTAGATGGCACAAGATAGATAAAGTAAACGTCAACTTAAACAGGCTTTCTAAAGCAATTTGCTGAATTTGAATTACATTATTTAACACTTACGAATAAGTTTAGATTACGTCAACTTAAACAGGCTTTCTAAAAGCAATTGCTGAATTTGAATTACATTATTTAACACTTACGAATAAGTTTAGATTTTAACATTTTACTATTTACCATATATTAACAACAGATTGTATTTGTTTTTTATGTACTCCACAATGACGCCCATCTAACCGCCTTGACGAATTTTGAAATTCAAATCGGGCATACCGTGTCATTCGTACGGGTTGTAAAGTATATGCACTTCCAGTCGCGTTGTCAGCATACCTAGTTGACATAGTTACTGGCGCCATTTAACTTTTATTCGTGTGGTTTAACTTGTACGCAAGTAAATCGTGAAATAATAAGATATCTGTTTGTTAAAAATTTGCATTTTTTAACTTACATACTTTAAATACGCTTATTTTTAGTAGGATTTTTTATTAAAATGACTTCTAAATTTCTCAGAGTACTTCACATTTTTGGTCAGCTATATTTTTAATAAATTACTGCAAGTGAGGTGAACTGATTCAAAACTTTGTAAAATCAATAAAGGAAGGGAGGCAAGATGGCCTATCACTCAATATTCACGAGCCGCTACTGGTATAATATATCCCCGAAATATAAATATAATATATTTAATCCATGTGCTTATTTTATCTTTCGATGTATAATGTAGGGCTTGAGTTATTGGCCGAGTTCTGACTTCCAAACCTTTACTCTAGCACTTTTCCCTCCACTTCATGATATTCCCTGTTTCCACTCTTCTTTCCTCACTCCAGTTTCTAGCTGTCTTCTTTCCTTTTTTTGCTATACACCGCCTCATATATTCTTTAACTGATTTGTTTGGCTTCATATTTGTACATGTCTCTTCAATTCTCTTGTCCAGTGTCTGTAAATTGCCTCCGCACAGGTAGTATGAGAAAGAGTCGGACTTACTTGGTCTCATAAATGGGTCAACTGCTTCCCAAACTTTGTAATCCTATTGTTGCCATTATTGTTTTATATTTATCAACCAAGACTCAATTTTACACATGTATATCAGGTAACTAAAATTGTAAGAGCAATTTACGATTATTATAGTTGCTCTTTATCCGGGAGGCAATTTACCTGTACCCCTCCTGCCATCCATATCAACTGCTTTCTCTATAATGTTCTGTACTAGTTTAGCGTTTAAGTTTTTTCAGTTTTTTTATTCATTGTTGAATGAACACTTCTGGATGAAGTAAATCTTTCACATTAGCCTTTAAGAAACAAACGCTGGAAATGTTTTTCTATGTAAACAATTTACTATTTAGGAAAGGAACAATTACCGATAAGGTTATTTGTTCGAAAGTTAAAATAT
The DNA here is from genome assembly GCA_004143645.1 of Protaetia brevitarsis. Taxonomy (NCBI): domain Eukaryota; kingdom Metazoa; phylum Arthropoda; class Insecta; order Coleoptera; family Scarabaeidae; genus Protaetia; species Protaetia brevitarsis. Next base: position 18,118 of record RXPK01003122.1, on the reverse strand, counting down.
TAAATTATTTATAAAAGTCACCCAGACGGAACTGCTAGTTCCTGCTTTTTCGCAACTTGTATCCATTCACGTCTGAAGACCACCTTCAGATTTCGCTTCACCGATTCTCTCGCACTGCAATATTCACGTAAGTTATACAGGTGAATAAAACTACGTTTATCCGAACACTACTTTGTAATCTGTTGTTTGATTTCCTATTATTTACGTAGTTATTAAAACTAATATAATGAGCTCGTTAAATTGGGACATTTGAGACCATTTCTAACCGCTTTTCTAGCTATCGACGGAAATGTTGAAAAATTTACCTAAAAATATGCTCACTTCAGGAGCTCATAGATCGTGTTACTTAGCTAGTGGCAGTGTCGGATTTAGGCTGTTTGCTGTCCCTGTGCTACAAAGACCCCGCCGCCCCCACCTACAACCAGCTATCAGCACCATATTATTTTATTTGCCAAAGATATGATTAATCATGTGTACATGGTTTATTTCAATAAAATAATATATGTTTATTTGAATTTTTAAAGTAGATCTGTGCTTTTCGTACGTAGGAAATTAGGCAAAGAAAGCAAGATGCTTGCTTTACGTTTACATATACAGTATTGTATTATTTTATTGTATTTATTTTGAAAAAATATACAAAATCATGATTTTTTAAAACTTTACAAGTTTGTTCAAATAAGAGGTTTCATTCTTGATTGGTCTTTAGCAAAGATAGCGCAGTAATATATTTCCGGGCACTACAAATGTAAATAGGCAAATACCTTGCAGGTTTTCCTCCATCGGTAAAGTCCATAGTGCTACTTTTTCTCCTTTTTTGTTAATGATTTAATTTTTTACGTTCTTCAACATCTTCAATAAACACTCTTCTACAAATTTCTTCCATGTCTTACCAATAACCACACAGATTTTTAGCTGATTTAAGCGAGTTTGACTGGTCCACGATCTCTAATTTTGTTAAAAAGTCAAACAACATTGCAAACTTTTGTAGACTCTACTATGTTTTACAATATCCTCAAATAATGTATTTCCTATAATAAACTTAACGCATTGTTTTGTGTTTTGTTTGTCTCCTGAAGCTTTCTCACTTTAACTTGCTTCATGGTACTCTGAATGATTTTTTTTTCTATTCTTCAATGTAATTTACCAAGGAATCACACAGTAACACAGCTCGAGAAACATTCATATCTTTTTTTGCAATTTTGTCATTGTCTTGCTATATTGTGCAAAAATAGCATTCCATACTACAACCATAAAAGCTGTATCATGTTTATAAGATATTTCAAAATCTTTGGTCATTCTGTCAGTATTCCTGTCAGTTATTTATAAAACTGTTTCAGATGTTGTAAATTCAAGCTCGAGGCTTCTACAATAAACTCTCCGAGCACTCCACGTTTGGATCACTATTCACAACGTCAAATTTTCCTTCTTGAAAAATGTCACACAAAAACATTTATGACATGAGAAAGAAAGAAAAAGGAATTCAAAAAATTGGCAAGTCCATAGAACTCGTTGTTTTAGAGGCGTTTAAAAATGAGCAGCACAGTTGCAGATGCACAAGTGATTTGCCTTTTCACCCAGCTGAAACCAGATATTCACCTATATTTCATCATTATCACTAAGACTGTCCCTGCCACTTTCAAGTCAGACCAAACTGCTCAGCGTTTTGAAACCAGATCGCTAGGTTTTCTCCAGTAGTCCTGGGTTACAATAAACACAGAAACCTTCTTCATAATACATTTACTTCGCACGACGTAAAATGAACTGAGTTGGTCAGTGTGCTGGGCATTAACCCACCAACAATAGAGAACAACTGGTAGGTTCTAGAGATGATGTAAGCTACATCAATAAGTACGTTGAGCTGGTAGTTCTGTATCTCGATATTTGTCTTTCCCATCACTTATCTAAAATAAGTTTAAAAAAAAATCAACTTTTGCCGTCCCCCAAGTTGACCCTTGGAGATGTATACACGCTTATCGTAATACGACTGGTTTGCTACTTTATTTACGTGATTTTTTGCTTACCATTTCTTTTGACTGTGTAAGTGGCCAAAATCATTCGGATCTTCATTTGACCTAGATTCCAACAAATGTTTAATTTATCTTCAACTTTTTCCACTATTATTTTCTCACCTCAAGTTATTAGTAGCGTTTTCGAACATTTTCGTTGTTGCAGATCTTCTGTACCCTTCCCTTTCTAGGATCGTTGTATATTTTTTTTTTTTATTTGTCAGCAGTCATTCTAGATCTACGAAATACAAAGAATTCTCTTTTCTGTTACCTTGTCAGAGATTTGTGGAATTTTGAAGTTTACGTCCAGCACCAGTGCTTTCACCGGTGGAATATTGTGTACAAGTGCTTCATATGCTTTATTTCTCTTTTTATTAACATGTCAGTCGGACATGTGATGTTGTACAGAGCTCCACTTCGTTTCATTTTTTATTTATGCTTATAAATTCATTCTTTGTTATTTTTTATAATTATTCCTTCGCTACCCTTTGTTAGTTTTTTTAGGCGTTTCTGTTCGTTATTCCTTCGTAAATTATATTATATTTTGTGGTAATTTTTAGAAAACCACATCAAACGGCAATAAGTATGATTCTATTTATGCCAGAACATAAAGAATACAGGAGAGAAAGTTATGCGATTATATCAATATAATTGGAAACCATATATATTTTTCACATTCGGTTTTATATCAAGATATGTGTGATTTTTCCTTGAACAAAACGAATACCAACACTTAAAAATACCGACTAAATATGCCCTCAACCTTAAATTCCTGTGTGGTTGTTGTTATTTTTTGTTAGCCGTTTTTTTTTTTTTAATATTTTTTAAGTTAGAATATGAATCAGTGTTTGACTGTTTTCATCGTCTGTTGAATTGTTTTATTCGACGTTTGGCAGTGTTTCTACTGGGTCATCACGGTAGCCCTAATAACGACAATATATAGTAATAATTGATAATAATTATACATTTATTATCCAACAGGTAAATCCCAACTACGTAGGTAATATAAATGAATAAGTAAGCATATACAGTACAGTAATTCAGTACAACCAAAAAGAAAAAAAAGTTGATTAACTAATTATGAAAATTAAGAGTCTAATATTTATATTAAATTAAATATTAATTAAAAAAACTGAATTGAAATTGAAAAATATTAAATAGCACTATTCAAATTAAATATGTCTGATCCTGCCTATTCGCCTCCTTGGAGAGAGTGTCGGAAGCCCTTCGCATTACATCCTCCTCGCAAATGGAACCTGGAAGGCACAATCATATCTAGAATTTATTCTAGGTACTGTAAATCCATTCGCTCTATACATGAAAGGGCAATCGATGTTATTTTTAGCAATTTAAAAAAGAAATTTTCACAAACTTTTCTCTTCGTTGCTTAAGCTTGCATATTGTGCCTGTGTAATAATTGATCCTGAGGTATGCTCTCTCTTGGTAACTTCCATCCATTTTAAAAGAAAGAGAAATTTCAAAAATTTGCGGGTGATACTGTCTAGACTCAGGAGGTCACATGCATATAAAGGGTTCCAAATCAAAACAAGCATATATCCAGTTTGCTTACTACATATGCAAAGTATAATGATTTTTAATACAGAGATATCTTTAAAGTATTTGGAGACACGTATAATGAACCAAGAGGATTTATGGCTTTCAGAACATATATAGCTAATATGCAATTTGAAGGAAAGCGTGATATCAAAGACTAGACCAAGATCCTTAAATTCAAACTTACGAGATAAAGTACTACCCTTGACTTGGTAGGACGATACGTAGGGCAAAGACGAACGAGTGTAGGTAATCACACAACATTATCAAACGTTCAGGTTTCAAATTTGAAGCATCACACCAATTAACAACTGCATTTAAACACTTTGAAGCCTACTCACATCCAGCAAGACAAGAAATTTCAGTGAAGATCTTTGATATTATCAGCATATACAAGAATAGGAAGGTCAGTTTTGGAGAAGTAGATCATTATATACAACACAAACAGCAATGGTCCCAGATTCGATCCTTGCGGTACACCGGAGGTAAGAATAAAATCCTTGGAGTTGTATCCATTATAGGAGACGTACACCTTCTTTGCTTTAGATATGATTTAAGAAGATCCAGGGCAGACGGAACAAAACCGAAGGAGCTTAGCTTGGAGAGCAGGATATCATGGTTTATCAAATCAAAAGCCTTAGATAAATCGGTATAAATCACGTCAACCTGGCCACGTCTATCCAAGACTTCCGCAATGAATTGAGATATTGACGCCAGATAGGTAACTGTGGATCTAGCGGATATGAAGCCATGCTGATTTGACGAAATAAACGATCGAGTGCTACTATAAATACGCACTTTCTCATAAAGTTTAGCAAAATTGGAAATAATAGAAATAGGTCTATAATGACTCAAGATCTCTAGATCACCCTTTTTGTGCACCGGCACAATCCTAGCAGTTTTCCAGCGATCAGGAAAAGACACATGACAAGATGGAAAGATTAATAATAACTGTTAGAGGAAGTGCAAGTACAAATCTGCAGTCACGGACTAAGAAACTAGGTATCATATCTTCACCAGCAGTGCGTTTATTAGAAAAACCAGCCATAAGTTCAACTCCTCAGTGACTAATGAAAAAAATATATACTAGGAATGTATACTGCTTTTATCATGCATCATTTTAATTTGAGTGAGAAGATCGGGAAATAACAAGTAGGAAGTAGTAATAGATTAGGATATCCAGCAAGTATCGACAGATTCACTTAAAATAAGTTTGAACTTCATACAGCTTTGCATTTCCAAATTAATTAATCTTCAATCAATAGAAATGAAATTATTTGTCAATGATTGGCTTCTACTGCCAGTTAACATAGATTATGGCATTTTATTTCCGTGGGCTTTTAACATAAAGATTTAAAAATCTATAATTAACACTCACACTTGTAGTTGATATAATAGAGATTCAATGTATTTTCTCTTTAGTGGATACCTTGCCCAGGAGGCTACCATGAAACGGAATATATATGAATTGCACAGGTGGTATTACAGGCTATATAGACAGAGTAATATTAGGAAATCACAGATACAAGCATCTCAGTATAATGAAAATATACAATTCTGAGGAATTTGACCCTGAAGGAATACTAGGTATCCACATATATTTTTTTTTTTTTTTGCAAATTTCATTTTGTTTAACTGCAATAGGATTCCTACCAACAATAGTCCACGTGATTATCGGAGTTCAAGCAGGTGTTACGTTAATGACTTTTAAAGATCACAGAAACCGTTTGAAGCGTTTGCTTGGATGGGCCACGGTCCTCGGCATCTTCGGCGGAGGCTTATGCAAATTTTCACAGGAGGAAGGTATCATACCTTTAAATAAACAACTTTGGTAATATACTTGTAATTCATGTTTAGCGTTTCTGCAATATAGATTATAATTTATAGGTCCATATCGTTCATGTTAGTAACCTGCAGTTTTGCGTTCATTGTACTATCCCTGTGTTATATACTTGTTGACATTACGAAGTATTGGAGTGGAAAACCGTTTTTATATGCAGGAATGAACGCATTTGCTCTACATCGGGCATAGCATGGTCTATTATAATTTCCAATAAGATGGATTGGAACGAGAATAGGACCCACTTTTTAAGGTTTTGGAAAACGTATGGGTACCGCCATTTGCTACTTATATCGTATATCCTATACAAAAAAATTATTTTTGACGATATAGAAGTGAATTTTATGTGAATATAAATCAGGCAAATAAATGTTTTCTTTTACCTAAATCTTTTTATTTATACAATTTTTTGGTTATTTTACCTTATTTATAGCACAAAAAAATCGCTACGAAGAAATAATTGTGTTTTGTTTGTTGTTTACTGTTAATGTTTTCTAAACTTTTAAACGAAGAAGGATATATCGTATGTGACTGTAGTTAAAAAATATTTAAGTCTAGGTTTATCTGAAGCCATTTAAATATGAAAATAAAATATATTATCAACACATGGTGCTTTTATAAACCCAAGGTGAAAGTAAAAGCAATTTTTTTCAAATTAAATTAGACATAAAAAGAACACAAGGTTATAATATACAATATAATATACAATTTAATTGCGATAGTTTTGTTTTTATTAAATAAATCACACTGTTGGCAAAAAAAAAAAAAATAGTAATTTTTATTGATTATTATGTTATATAATTTTATTGATATTTTGTTCCAAAGAGTGAAAGTTAAAACCAGAAAATTTCTAACTTACAATTAATTTCTTTTCAAAATTTCAAAAGAGAATAGTGCTAAAAAAAAACAAGAAACACAGAGAAACAACATTAAAAAAAGATTACTATGAGTTTATTACATTATAACTAAATAATACTTATAAGCTAGAATTCTGACACTTTAGAGTATAAGTTTTAGATGTACCGAATTAATTGCAACAAGGAAGTAAAACAGAAATTAAAAACTCAATATTGGGTCATTTTATGGCTAATACACAGGAGACGCCAAAGAAATGTCCATACGTTTGTTTGAATTTGTTTTTAGAAAGGTGAATAGAGTACTTTTCAAAATTCAATTTCTTTTCTATTCAAACTTGAATAGATTATCTTTTGCTTGACTTTTTTTTCAAAAACAAGAAATATAACATATCCCATGCTGGCAAATTCAATAGCAAAACATGTTGCATTACCTCATGCACATAATCGTGCAGTGATAAAGAAACAACCCAATAGAAACCTTCTGCGAAAACATATTGATTGATACAGTAGCCTCGCAACTATGTGAATACTAATTTATGTAAAAAGCTGAAATATGTGAGCAACCAGAAATGTGCCTAGTTCACAGAATCGCTAGTCTACTGTAAATCGGTCAGCTATCTGTTTTTATTATATGGGCCCCTTCAGATAGCCGGTCACTTCCTCACACATCATGAATTTGAAGTAAGGATCTAAAAACAAACAAAACAACAGCAGTATCTATTTTAATACTTAACAATAACTTAATGCTAATTACCCTAACCAACATAATTGATTAAAGATTTATATTTTAAATGACACTAATTGGCACTAATTTAGATCACTAAAGAGCACAAAAATAAATACTAACTATCTAACTAGCATTACTGAAAAAAAAATCCCACCATTGGAGTGACTCATTATCTGTAATATCTGTTTCACGCCGCGACCAATTTAACCCCTTAGCTAATGTCCTAAAAATATATGAGAAACTGGTCCGAAATTTGCAAAGAATATATGTACATATCTTCTTTGTATTCTGTTAAATACACGCGAGGTTTGAACTTCTCTATTTTAATATGTTTATGTGTGTCTGATGCTTTTCATTAATTTTAATATATTAATGTTTTATACCTTTTTATTATTATTTTATTTATACACAAATCATTCAGATGTTCTTCACAAATATAGGAACAGTTTCTCATATATTTTTGTAACGACGTATCTTTCATGCTGCAGTATAGCCCCAGGCCGAAACATGTTAAGATGATCCTTTAAATAAACCCCAAATTGGAATAGGACTTTTTCTTTTTTTTTATATACGTTTTATCCAATCTAATGGAGATGACTTATACTACACAAATATGATTCAAAATTACCGTGACCCGCTAGTAGTTCTACCACCTGATACTACGAATTAACATTCATTTTGCTATAACCTGTAACGTTACGGATGAATTTCCTAGTCCACCTCCCATTTAAAGTAATATCCCACCTACCCTGCCAATCATTATCAAGTTTATCCCTAAACTCTTTTTTAACTACGCTAGCCGAAATTATCACGCTATCCCCTCTAGACATCGCCTCTTTCGGTAATTGACCCACCCTCTCATTATCGATGGTACCTACGTAAGCCCTAGTTAAAAAAAATACCCCTCCCTCACGCAACATATCCCATAAGTACCTAATAACAAATATACAGGGTGAGTCTTTTATCTTGAGTCAACGGAATATCTCTAAAACACTGCATCAAATCAAAAAAAGATCTTAATAAGATTTTTTATAATGTAGCCCCCTACATTGGTGCCGAAATGGATCCCCCGCCTCAACCCCCCTCCCCTCCCAGAGTGGGAGAGGGGACAACTTTGAAATCTTAAATGCTTTTGTATTGCAGATTCGGATTCTACGCCCTCAAGTATGTAGTTTTTGTTTGAAACTTTTTTTTCTATTCGTAGCAGATTGCGCTGTAATCGCAAAAAAACATGATTGTGAACGTCTAGAAAAAATACACAAAAAAGAGAAGCAAGCAAACATGATTTTGTGTTTTTTTTTTTATTTTAACATAAACTACCATTTTAAAAAGCCATGTGTTCGAAACTGTGCCCCTTCACTTCGATACATCTATTTATTCGCAATTGGAATGCTATTCAACCATACAAAACCGTACTTTATTCAGTACTTGACAAGCTGTGAATACTTACACATTGCCCGATCCCCATTTAGATTATTAATTATTAATCCAATACAAATTAGTTAGTGTTGAATATTTGAACAATAATGGAGGCTATAACATTACAAGAGAAAATTGAAATGATTACATCTATGGAGAAAGTGTAGGAATAATCGTTGATGCTGTTATCTTTATTACGAACTGTACCGCCAAGAAAACGTCAATCGCCGAAAACATTGCTGGAGAAAATAATGAAATCGCGGTATTAGCTGCAGTAGTTGATAAATCCGCACATTAGTACTCGAGAAATAGCTCGCGGATCAGGAATTTCTCAGTCCACTATCTGCCAAAAATTGAAGCGTAGGAAATATCATCCATTTAGAGTTTCCATGCATCAAGAACTTCATGACGATGATTTTCAAAATCAAGTGCGATTTTGTCAATGGGCGCTTCAACGGATACAAGATAATCCCAATTTTTTTGCTCGAGTATTATTTTCTGACGAGGCGACATTCACAAATCACAGTACGGTAAATCGGCAGAACATGTATTACTGGAGTATCGAAAATCCCCATTGGTTGCGCCAAGTTGAACATCAACATCCTTGGAACGTAAATGTTTGGTGTGAAATAATTAATTGGCAATAAGCTTATTGGTCCATATTTCATCTATGAAACTTAAATGGTGAAAAACATCTTGCAGAACGAACTTCCAGTGTTACTTGAAGACCTTCCCTTGAACGTACGACAAACAATGTGGTTCCAACATGACGGTGGTCCAGCACATTATTCAAGAATAGCCCGAGAAGTATTAGATCGAGCCTACAAGCGTCGATAGATCGGAAGAGGTGGTCCAGTGTCTTGGCCTGCAAGATCGCCAGATCTTACTTCCCCTGACTTCTTTTTGTGGGGCCACTTAAAGTCTGAAGTTTATACAGACGTGCCAACCACGAGGAAAAACATGATTGAGCGATTCACCAACGCTTGTTCAAGTATTACGCCAGAAACACTTCTCAGTTGTGTGAAATTATTCCAATTGCAAATAAATAAATGTATCGAAGTAGAAGGGCACATTTTCGAACACATTTTCTGAAATGGGTATTATAAAGTAAACTTCTTCTTAAATGGCTTTTTGAAATGTTATTTAATGTTAAAATAAAAAAAAAACACAAAATCATGTTTGCTTGCTTCTCTTTTTTGTGTATTTTTTCTAGACGTTCACAATCATGTTTTTTGCGATTACAGCGCAATCTGTTACGAATCGAAAAAAAAGTTTCAAACAAAAACTACATACTTGAGGGAGTAAAATCCGAATGTGCAATACAAAATGGGGATTCCCATTTAAGATTTCAAAGTTGTCCTCCCTCCCACTCTGCGAGGGTGAGGTGGGGGATCGAGTTCGGCACCATTCAGTGAGCCCCCTACATTATAACAAATCTTATTAAGATCTTTTTTTTGATTTGATGCAGTGTTTTAGAGATATTCCGTTGTTTCAAGATAAAAAAACTCACCCAGTGTATTATTATTAGCTGGATCAAATTGGCGTAACCATTTACGCAATTTTTTTTTCCGAATCCATCCGTAAGCAGCATGATAGTTCCTCCGATAATCTGTAAAAAAATCTCTCGAGTCAGAGCAACAAGTTAAAAATTTTTTTAAAATTCGAATTTCTGCCCTAAAGTAGTGTTACTATTAAAGGATGGAATTCTAACAATTCATACATAAATAAGAACAATAAAGAGGTATTATGCCTTAGTTTTCTAGTAAAGGCGTATATAGAAATCAAAATTATAAAATTTTGAATTAACATATATTGAAAATTGGAGGAAATAAAATCAATCACTACATTCAGATTATTTAGCTCTATCACAATAAGCAAACAGTCGGCATATATCAAAATGACAGGAATTAGTTTTCTTTGTAAGCCCTATATTGTTAGATTGCTCAATAATGCCAAATAATGTAATAATTTATACTCTGCTACTCCAGGCTGGAACCGCGTCCTTGTGGCGACGTTTCGTCTACACTTGCAACGGACATATCCAGAGATGCTGCTACTGATCCTGGTCTGAATCATTTATAATATACAAGATCATTTTAATTGATAGTTCTTTTATGCGACTCTCTACGTCAGCGTCACCTGTGCCTTGTATATATGTATATACGTGAACATAAGTGGGGAACACTCTCTTCTCTTGTTGTTCTCAAAAGGTGTTATTTTTAGGTAAAATAAATGTGTAAATGTAAAATGATCTTAATCATACCCTTTTGTATGATTACAAAACATCACATAATTGATTATGTATGTGTTTGTTTCTATTGAACCTACTACGGTTTTAGTTTAGCACTTTTTTACATTGTCAGTTAACCTTAAACACATTGCTCGTATTTAAAGCCAAATACTATGTTTTGACATCCAAAGCTCTAACTCTTCATCTAAAGCACTTTTCTTGTATTTTAACTAAACGTTTAGAAACTACAGACAAGCTACATTATCCAATTTCTTCATTTTACAGAGCTATCGGCTTTAAAGAGCTATCGGCAGTAACAATGAGTGAGATTTATTAATACAAATTAATATATTTCTGCTTTTAACGGTAATAATTCGGAATAAGTTTTCTCAAGAATTTTTTTTCTCCTCACGCAGGATTCGAACCAACATCCCCCCGTTTGCCGGACGGGTGCTTAACCAATTATTACTAAACTGCTGTTTCAATAGCTGATTGGTACAATGTCTCACGCTTTACTCATTTAAAGGAGAATGGAATTAATTACAGACATAAGCAAGCTCCACTTACTTGAAGATGGCGGCCAACATTTGCCATCGACCTACCTTAAAAAGAAACATTGTGCTGCTTTATTTGTCAAATAATATATATAATAATTATATGATCTCAGCAAAATATTCCTATTTTCTCAGCAAATTCCTATACATTTCACTGCTTTTGTTTCGTTAGAACTTATATAGATATCGACAGTCGCCCTGCATACAGAGTGGGTATGTTTGAATGGATACATCAGTAAAAGTTGATTGCCTGTATCTGGAAGGAGCTACGTTAAGCTTCTAATATGTCCATTTAATTATCATGGTCCAAAAAAATAACATTTATTGAATTATATGATTCGATTATTATGACTTACAAGATGTTTTTTTAGAAAGTTTAACATTGCGCGTGTTATGTTCTGGCAACAGTCCACCTGATACTAAATTTCATCAAAACATTAAACCCTTCCATATAGCAGAACATATTATTGTAGTAACTCCACATCAAATGAAATTCTTATGTTGAACGGTAAAATCAAATTATATTTTTTCGAAAAAGTTCAGCAATTCGAATATTAGGGTATTACCATCATCAGCAAAGCTGAAGAAGTTGTTGAATAATAAAAAATAATGAATTCCACGCACAATATATTAGCAGCAGAAAAAATATCAAGAGAAGCGAAGATGAGTGTGGAACTTGAATGATGAAAAGGAAAACTGAAAGCAAGCTCCATGCTTGGAATCGAATGATGCTATCAAAATTTTATGGGAGGTACGGGAAAACGAGGAATGAAGACGCAGAACGCACAACGAACTGAAACAGCTATACAATGCATCAGGAGTCATGCAAATTTTTCACGTACAAAGAGCAAGATGGCTGAACGTGGTGGCTGGTAATCGTTGGCCCAATAGAGCGTTACAGGAAGACGTGGGAAACAAAAGACGTTAAGGCAGCCCTCGAGAAAATTGGATTGAAGCGATTACGGAAGACCTGGTCAATATAGGGTTTAAAGACTGGAGGCAGAAATCGAAGAACGGAAGCAAAAGAGGTGTGGTTATCTGATTTTCAATGATACCTGCCTATATGTTTACTTTCTGTAGGTACTGCATTCATGCTGGTATATTCAAATGTAGATTTTTAGGCAGCTAATACCGATCAATACTGAGAGATAAATGGCCTCACCTTTATTAATAACGTGAATCGCATACCTACAAAATACGAAAAGTTGATTGGAACAAAATTTTGACCTAAACAAGGAAATTAAAATTACAATTTGCATAGTCAGATTCTAAAACATATTTTTACATACATTGTTAAAAAAATGTATTTGCACTCTGCATTAGATTTTCGCTCGCTCTTGATTGTTAGAACGATAGGGAGTGTAATACATCAGACATATGCAACAAGCGAAAAAACGTAGCGGCACAGTAAAATCATATACATATATCACATAAGTAATGTGTCCAGTCCATGGTATATCTCAAAGTTGTCGTCAATTACTTTAAACTGTACATTTATAACTGTTTTGTATATAGATGTACGCGATTTTCGAAAAGTATTCCTAATGACCTATCTTAATTAATTAATTGGATCTCATAGATGACACATACACCTTCCACTATTAACCTTCTAACATTTTTAGCGTACTATAGGTACAGTCGCCGTCTTAGATTATGTCATAGGCTTTTAGTTCAGGCCTAGTGCAGACTATATTGATATATCTGCTTTAAAAACGTTTTCATTGTAACCGTATTCATTGTATATATTAACGAAAACTTCTACATGCTTTTATTTGTTTGTTTAGTGGCAATTTCACTCACCATAGATAATACAGATACATATTAAGTTTGACGAACACGGTTTTTAAGTGGTGCAAGAGCTAACGTAATATGAGAAGTTTTACGGTCTCGGTGTTAGTAAGAAAGGGATGGTGCTAGGCGGTAGGACCCTATACTTCTCAGACCAATTGTAGTGGCTGGTCTGCATTTACAGAACGAAATGAGTTTCAAATCCTAATTTATTTATATATTTTAATTTTATTGCTTTTGGAAACAGTTGTGACATTAATATAATAAAAAAATGCACTCACTACAGTGTTTCGAAAAATTAAAAAGAGGAATAGCCAAATGTTGAATCACAGTGTTTTAATACTTATCCAATAAATTATTCATTTTATAATAATTAAAAATATATAGCCAATGGAAAAATAACAGCATCAACATTTATCAATGAATACTTTATTTACAATTTTAACATGCTATTACAAATAGGCATTTATATTTTCGCGAAACTCTTGAATTAATATTTGGTATAGTAACAATAATTGATAATACACTCTGTTAATCTTTTGTCATAGAAGCAACTAAATTTTCGTAATAATTAGTGTCTCGAATTTTCTCCCAAATAGTTTGCACATGTTGAGTGAGGTGTGCGACATTTCTTTGTCGAACACCATGTTGCTCCAAATCCTCTGACTGTGTTACCATAGATGCCCACATGTTTTCTATGGATTAAGGTTCGAGGATTTTGCAGGCTAATCCAACAACTACCTGTCATTATTATCGATAAATCATTTGTTTACAATTTCAGCAGTATCATCCGCGCTGTTGCCCTGCACAAAGGTAATTACTTCCACCTCATCTTCTGGATATATGGCTCTTAGAGAAGGCTTCAACACTTCTTCTAATACCTGGACGTAGCGCTCTGACGTGAAGCGAGGTGGTGTTACAATTATCAATGCTCCAATAACCGGCTGTTATTCTCCCTGCAGTGAACTGTTGCCTTATGTTTTCTACATTATATCTAATATTTTTTCGTCTCCATAAGACAACAGGAACATCTTTGGAGGAAGAAAACATCTTTCCATCAAAAAATATTACATTCTGCTAGTTTCTATTTAAATTTCGCTGGTAAAAAAGAAGTCTGGTGGCGCGTGTTCAGGTGTAAGTGCCGCTTTCTTCGCAGGCTTTCTACCATGATAACCAGCCTCATGTAATCTTCGGCTGATAATGGTTAGGGAACAATGTAAATTAAGTTGTTCCCTAATTTTTACGGAACACGTAAATGGGTTTTCGGAAACTATATTTAATATTTCAGCGTGCTCCTCGCGGGTTAGTGGCACATTTACGGCCCCCTCTAATTGTTTCTAACGACTGGGTTCCTTCTTCTCGTGCTAGCTTAATCCGTCGTTGTTCTTGCTGTTAATAAATGTGTTACGTTCTGTAATGCCTAATAAATGAATGATTTTGTGCTAAAAGAAAACTAGCTTTGCTGAGTCTTACCTTGAGAATGAGTAGAATGTAATAAATCAAAACGGCCTATTGGTATAAATTAAGAGTTTAAGTAGTAAGTTTAAAAAATTAAATAAGTCCAATTTTTTTGTAGTATATTGTTTTTCGGTAAACGCGTGATATACAGACATGCTTATGTGAGAAGTAAACAAACATGCACCCACTTATCCTAACAAGCAACCATAAATTGTGTTTTCACGGTGCCCTGCTTATGTTAGACGAGCATATTTGGAGTATTTCAATGCGTTGGACTCCTTAAAGGAGATATACTACTCTGGGTGATTCTGGTATATGCATATCGCCCTATGACATTTCTAAAAATTTCGATTGTACATGTCTTTTTATCATTAATCAAGCAGAGCACTAATTACCAATACCTAACTTTAAATAGCTTTTGTAAATAACTAACGCGTGATATTGGGTGTCTTACTTTCGCGCTCACACGGATAATAATCATTTAACACTTATTATGTCTATAGTCTTTTCTTGGCTGTCCAAAATCCCAGGATGTGTACCATTATTTAATTGACATACAATATAATTTCGGGTCTTCTATAGTCAATTGGTCACTTCCTCTTAAAAAATTTATTTTATATTTACTCAATTACAATCTGGATTAGATAATCAGGTCTATTCCATATAACATCGTAAACATTTTAGCGATCATCGTTGGACTTTTAAAAGGATCCGATTTAATGATCCCGTAAGTCGTTTTAACATACTTTATTATTCCGTATCCATAAAGGAAAGCAACGTCGCCTACTTTAATAGTTGAAACTGAAGAAAGGTTTATGGTCGTAACACGAGACAGAGACATACAGTTTTGAAAAATGAAGTTAAAATGAAAAGTTAAAATGTCCGTAATAATTTAGCAATGTTTTAAATTTGTAAACATAAACGACAGTAAGATTTTGATCTTGTTTGGATTTTTTTTTATTTTTGAATCTATATAAGACGAAAGAAGAATAATGCCCAATCTTAAATTGTTTCAATTTGGCTTACTTATTCTTTTTTGTCGTTTATATATTTACAACATAATTCAATTAGAGAAATTATGAATTTTTAAAGCTTTATTTTTCTTCGCTCCCGTAAGGAACGAGGCAAGATACATGTCGTATACGCGGTTATACTGACCGTAACATATAGATAAGCTGATGCGTAGTAAGGTGACATCTGTGCGACATCTCAATCTATCCAAAATGATACAATACGGCTATCCACTTGGGATGTATACTTCTGTGTCTCGGACAGAGATATATGTGATTACACAATGACCCAAAAATGAAGAGAAATCAGTGATTTCGCATTTATGTATGAACAGCCAAGAGGTACCAAAGAATCTACCACTAGCAGATGTGTCTTATCGGAAAAGTGTTCCGCTTCTTTAAATCAAGGAAATATTTCTTTGTCGCTATTTAAAATTATATTTCTTTTAATTAATACGTATTGCTGTTACAAAAAAAAATGTTTTAAATAATATAGACGAAGAAGAGAAAAGGTACTTTGATCTAAAGAAAAATGTTTTCCGTATGTAGTAGCTATCGAGCTATCCCGAAAAAATACCTAAATTGATTTGGCTAATTACTTTCTTACTCATTTGCAGACTGTGTGAAGCATATATGCATGTTGAAATTAAAGAGAAGTTAACAATCAGATCTCACTGTATACATGTCCCATATAATAATTTTGAATGCTTAATGAAGGAGTTTATGCACGTCTGTAAGTACTACTGTAAGTACCAATTGGAACCTATTATTGTTAAACAATGCTTAACACCACAACAGTGCCGGTGTACCAACTGCAAGATTAGTTTGATTATAGTGCATGACGGGAGTATCAGTGCATAAAGTATAAGTAAAATCAAGTGAAGCTGCAGGAGAATCTTTTAAATCACGTAGGTGTCTCTTTAGTTGTTGTTACCTACTTTAAAAACAAATAATCGCTTCGACGATATATTTTGTGTGTCAAATTCAAGTAATTTATAATTTCCAAAAAAGTTATAGTTCCTATTATTAAATTATACCCAGGAAAGTATTGTGGAAATAACTGTATTGTACTATTTTTCGGATCTTATATTAAAACATAATTAAAATAATAAATAAAACATAATTAAAACGGAACTAATTCTTTTCTTCACGCATACGAAAGCTGTGTATTTTAAACTTTGCTGTTTACTACTTACAGAAAAATTTAAAATTAACAAAATACTCTTTATTGAATTCTTTTGGTTATATGACCAAAATTTGAGTTAAACCAAAGCAATTTCTCGGGTTCTATAAAGAAAGAATTTAGCTCGAATCGGTTTAGTTAAATTACAGTTGAACTTGTTCCAATTAACAATGAAAATAGTTCCTTTAATATTACTAGAAAGTTTTCATTTCCATTTTTCCATTCAACTAAAAATGTGTTAGATAGACAAATCTGAACCATTAAATCAAATTACGTTTTGGGTTGTAGAAATTGAAGAATATCAGTACGATAGTAGCACATCTATTTTGTAACAGTTTTCCCCCTATACAGCACAACAAATACATTAAATACTTATATATGTATTACAGAAATTGTCACATAGATGGCGTTTCTCCTATTTCACTCCACTAACGGAACATATTTAGCACAACTAGGGTATTAAGTACGTTTATAACAAATTTATCTGGTATATTTGCCAGATAAACGTCTAATAGAAGCTGAGATCGTTGAAAGGGCGACTTCCTTAACTGCACACTACAGCGGCGGAGTGATCCTCGCGATCAACCCCCAATATGCAGAACAAACACTTAGCGTGTTTACAATATCGACCGCATGTCTCCCTCAAATAAGTACGTTGTTAAAACAAGATTAAAGATTATAGTTCTTTCAATTAAACATTCATTTAAATGGAATATTTGAAATTTGATAAATTGACGCACAATATATATTTGAACTAACTGAGAGGATTTGGTTAATTTGACTTAAGTGTTGGTTATCATAACTAAATTATTTCAACAATTATTTTTCACGTGATATGTTTCAAAGGTTGAATAGAACTCTTGCTAGGATTACTATAATATAAATTTGTTGTACTAACAACAAATACCTAACATTTTTCTTCGTTCCTGCAACAAGAAATTTTGGTTCGCCATATACATAACCAAACAGCATTATCAAATTAACTAAATTTTGGTTAGCTCATACAGGTATAATATTTCTAAAAGTGTGTACCACAAATGTACCACATACATAAACAATATAGTTACAGCATATTACACTTTAATAGAATGATCAAGATTTTAGCAGATATGTGTAAATATTTATTCCCTCCTTCGATCATAGTTCGCATAAAACAAGTTTTTTGGCCATATTGCTTTAGGATCGTGTTTCTAATACAAAATCTGGTTATTCATTATTTTCTGATGGGTTTCTTTATAGTGGTGCCTATATACATCAAGAATGGACTTGTGCTTTCTCATTCCATAGCACACATTCAAACACTGTGTGTTAAGGAATGTATTTAGCATCATAATATGCACATAAATCGGTGTCATTATTCTTGAATCTCTCACATGTTCAAGATATATCTTGTTCGGTCATATAATATGGTCATACGTCATATAATAATTTAGTTTCCGAAATCTACAATGAGGACACTTGGTTAGATAGAACAAATTCATTTAAAATCAGG